>PVKU01000065.1:0-169819 GCA_004027475.1 Anoura caudifer | reverse complement strand
TTTGAGTTCAAATGTCACCCCCTTTTATCCCCCCAAGGTCATTCTCTCTTTTGCCAAACACCTATATTTGACCACTCATAATGGTTTTGCACCAATTGTGGCCACTCTTCTGGTCACAGAATTAGATGTGGACAGGTGACCGACCATTTGTGTTCAGTGAGTTCTAGGGAGAAGTCAGCTGGGAAAGGATTGAGCTTGTAGGAAGGACTGTTTCCTGATAAAACGAGAGAGCAACACTAGAACACAGGTTATCTTCCCTTCTTCCTCTGCCTCTTTCCCCTTCTGGCCGGCCAACCTGTGAGAGAAGGTGATGTCTGCAGCTACGGCAGCCGTCTTGCCTCCGTGAAGCCATGAGTCTGAGGAAGATGCCAAAATATTTAGCATGGGGGAAGAGAAGGACGGAAATGCCTTGGTAATTAATGACATGACCAAATTACTAAACCCACCCTGGGATCAATAACCTCTGGGCTCTTAAAATAAAAAATTAGCCCTGGCTGGTGTAGCTCAGTGGGTTGAGCGCAGGCTGCAAACCAAACGGTCACTGATATGATTCCCTGTCAGGGCACATGCCTGGGTTGTAGGCCATGTCCCCAGTGGGGGGCGCATGAGATACAGAACACATTGATGTTTCTCTCCCTATCTTTCTCTTTCCCTTACCCCTCTCTAAAAATAAATATATAAAATCTTTAAAAAATAAAATAAAATAAAAAATTAATGTCCCTAAGACTTGTGCCACTGTTAGGTCTTCTTTACTTGTGGCCAAAGTAGCTTAATTGATACTCCTAACACCTTGTCAAAAGTAGCACTTCAATCATTCTCTCTCATATTCCACTTATTTTTTAGCTACGTAACTCATCAAAATGATCATGCTTGGGATTGTAATAGGTTAATTTTATTCCCTAAGGATTATGGAGGCAGAAACTTTGTCAATTGTATTAGTCCTGTAGTTCCAGGACCTAGAACAGTGCCTGGCGTTTTGTAGGAATTCAGTAGTCAGGGGTGAGCTCCACAAGTGCCGAGAGGACTGAATACCCCTGGTGACAGCCCTCCGTTTCTTGTCTGTCTCCTAACAGACCGTGAGCTCCTGTAAGTCAGAGACCCAGATCTTATGGATTTTTATTTCCCTCAAACCTAACAGGCTGCCTTGTGTGGAATATAGTAGGTAAATGATATTTTATGAGTGGATACGTATGCTCTCTGGATTCTTTCTTCAATAGCCACCTCTCTTCTTAAGATACAACTTCTGAGCATCCAATACTGGGCACCTTGATAAAGGAATTCTGAACTGTTGTTTTATGAGTTGAGCTTACAAGAAAACTTTATGATAGAGTCTTAAACTGGCAAAAGACCTTAGAGATTGGCCTTGTAGACCAAGTTTCCAGATGAAACACTTCTGGTAATGCAGGGCTGATCATGTCAGGAGACAGGGCCTGCAGTGAGGTTGGAATTACATGAAATGAGTGGCCTCAAACAGGCCTCTTTGGGACTGACAGCTGTTGTCAAGCTGGTTTCTACTTATCTTGTCACCTTAGCTCTGTGGCCAGTGGACAGCAGTGTGGCTTCCTTCACAGGACATGGTGCTGATGAAGGAATCCCAAAAACAGGAACAGACACCTGACTCTAAGAGGAAGGAGGTGGAAGCCACTCAGGCAATTTTAAGAGCAGAGAATGAGAGACGTAAATCTCTTTGTGGTGAATTAGTACAGAAGTATGAAGATCAGAGCTTCAAATGAAGCAGCAAACTATTGCCTAAAGACGTCAAGCACAGCAGAAATACTAAAAAAAGTAAACTTCTGAAAGGAAGGCAGATCGTGCTAAAGAATCAGTTGCAGAAGCTGCAGTCAGCCGTTCAGTCAGTGAAACCTGGAGCTGGCTGGCCTTGTACCATCAACCCCTGCATTACCATCCTTGGGTTATAACGCCAACCGTCCTGTTTCTGCTGCTTGCAACATCTACTACAACAGAAAGACTTAGGAATCACACTTCTGAAAGGAAGACAGGTCATGCTCAAGAGTAAGTTGCAGAAGCTGCAGTCAGCCGTTCAGTCAGGGAAACCTGGAGCCGGCCGTGTACAAAGTGTATCCACGGAAGAAGCGATGAGAGTTCAACGAGCACAGTCTGATGCTGAAAATAAAATGATGACATGGAGCAGCTTAAACCATGATAAACCACTTACTTCTTTGGCAATGATCAAAATTTGGAGAAGAATCAGCACAAACTCAGCACAGGGCAGCTTTGCTGTGCCCACGATGGTCTTCTAGGTCAGTCTGAGCTTATTTCACCACAGCCTCCCCCGGATCAATGACCTCAGAATGCACACTCTCTCTGAGGATAATGAAATCTGATGAACTCAATGAGTCTTCTAAATTGCTCCAAGAAGAGCTTCAAGAGCTGAGAAAAATCAATGCAGGAAAAAGAGGCAGCAATTAAAACTCTCGAGAAAAGTCACCAGAGATCGTCAGGTTAAATTGCTGCCGCGTGGGAACGAGATAGAAAACGTGAACAAACTGACTCAGAAATCAAGCAGCTAAAGGGGAAACAAGATGTTTTACAAAAGCTACTTAGGGAAACCGAGCTCTTAAAGCAAAAAGTGACGAATTCCTCTCTTTAAATGGAAATTTCACTAATAAAGTGAGCAAAACGAACTTTTGAGGCAGGCAGTAACCAACCTGAAAGGGAGATTATTGAATTTTGAAGATGACATGTGGAAACTAGAACAGAAAAATGAAAAATTAATAGAAACACCAAGGGAAGAAGAAACAAGATCAAGCAGTACTTAAGACAAATCCGCGACTTTCTATGACGAGGAAAGAGAAAGAATTAGATTATGTTGCAGTGACAAAGAAGGCTCTTGCTATAGAGCAACTATTAAAAATAATAAAAAGGACTGAGCAAGATGGGGAATTAAATACAGAGTCCTACCCTATAAAAATTCTGCAGAAGATTCTAGGTATCAGTATCTTTGTTGGACACCCAGGTAATTCTGTATGCCATTAGGATTAAGAAAATTGTACCAAGCTCCCTTTCTAGCTGAGCTTCTCAAAATTCCTCCAAGTTACTATAGCCATTTCCTGAATGTGCCACGCTTTCTCTCATCCTTTTCCTAGTCTCTTTCTGTGAAATCACCTTTGCTTTTCTAGTCAGCACATTCTGTTCATTTTCTAAGTCCCTGCATAATACCACCTCATGATTATGCATATTAACTATTCAACTGATAACTGTCAAAATATAAATGTGAAAAGTTAAATATATATATATCTTCCTAATAACTAGCAGAAGCCAGTTGCCTGATATATATGCATAGTGATTAATTTTATATTATCACATATTTAACATTTAGTTAAGTCTGTTTCAGGTGGGGTTATAAATGGATATTGTTTACTGCTCTTTAAGAGGTCAAGATTATCTTTAGGTTCAGACTGAAGTGGTATATTACACGTATCAAATGTTCTTTGTAGAACATTATAGATAGGCGGTGTTTCCTTTTTGGTAAGTACACTAAATATAAAATTCAGCAGAGTCCTGCCACAGCACCCGTCTCAGGGCCTGTGTACCACAGAGTGTCCCATTTGGAGAAGCATTTGAGATGACTGCCTCTGATAATAAAGGCCCTTAACTGAATCTTAAGCACATAGATCTTGATTTGATGTATTTTACAGAATCAAATATCTCATTTTTACCTTTCTGAACTGTGATAAAACCAGTCCTTTCCCATTACCAGCAGATCTTCCATTAGAAAAGGAAAACAAACTAATATACAACTTTCAGCAACATCAGAAATTTCATTAAACCTGAATGGAGGCCTAATTCATTTTGGAGTTCAATTATGCGTTGAAAGAGTCAATTACTTTATCATGGAGACAACAACCGTAGTATCTCTGTGGAGCGAAATCATCCCCATTTGTTATTCACCAGCGGGAAGAACTTACTGTAGACTCAGCTGCCCCTGTTGAGGGCCCTCAGCCAGCTCGTCACCCATGGTCCCCTTCAGGTTTCCCTTTTCAGGTTTCACACAGCAATGTCAAAACTTCGGGCCAAAGTAATTAGAGGGCAAGAGAACAACAGACAACAGGCAGAGATTCCTGAGGCTGGTGGTTTTTATACGGACAGGCCAGGAGGCATCTGAGACCTCTCCACGTGCGTCCCTCCCAAAGCTGTGCTCTAGGTCAAAGAGGACAACCTTCCCACTGCAGCAGAGAATGATCTTCAAACGAGTAGCTGTGCTCCCTGCCAGAACCTCCAAACAAGCTCTCAAGGTCCAATATAAAACCGCAAGAACAGGCCATGGAATCAAAGCACTGTGCTCTTGTCTCTCACAAACCATGGAGCTGATATTCTTGATTCATTCTGCTCTCAGTGATTGTGGTCTTTTGGGAGGTGCTCCTCAGTCCCTCATTGTTCCCTACCAAATGCTGAAATGTATCAAGTCAGACATCACCAGTGGGAACATTTCGTGTTTTGAAACAGTTAAAAACAAGAGGATTTTTAATCTAGAAACCAGTTTTCATGTATCTACTCCTGGAGACCAAGGCATAAATGCACATGAATATAAAATATTCCCTAAAAAATGAGAGATCCTCATAATATCAACAGCTGTCCAAGTCATCACTGCAATGAAGTCTCACCAAAAAAGACAAAAACACAAAAAGACAGAAATGAGCTTGAAACACTGAACATGATTCCTAATGATCCCTCTCCCAGCCCTGCAGTCACTTCCTCCTTACCGCTCCCAGAAGAGCATGGGCCAGCTCCACCCTTCCCTCTGAATCCACACACGGGACTCCGACTTGCAGGTCAAAAAATCAGTCTCCAAGAATACTACGCTACTTGCAATAACTGTTTGCCTGGGAGTACTTCCCAGTAACTGCAAACAGCCATTGGGCTGATGGGGAAACTGAGTCTGTCTCTTGCCCTCTCAGGGGGCTGTATCCCCAGCAACCTAGCCTTTTCAGAGGGTTTTCTGGAAATGCTATCTGGGAAGCAGAACAAAAATTCTGAAATTCATAGTAAGGGAGGAAGTCCTCACAGAAAGGTGGACTCTGGCCAAGCTCTCTATAGCGCGTTGCTCTCAGATTACAGACTGCAGGAAGGAAGGGCAGGGAACTCTGGAGCTGCAGAGTGGTGGTCCTCACTTCAGGGAGGGCCTCCTGCTATCTTGGAGCCAGGAACTCCAGGGTGGAACCCCTAGACTGGGCTTACATTCGCTGGTTGTCAGATGTTTCTGGTCCTGCTGGGGTCGGGGAGGAGTCTCAGAATGGCCCACTCTATCCTTTAAGCTCTGCAAGTCAGAGTGGTTCAAGCTGTCTGAGTTTGGGGAGCTCTGTGGGCTGAACTGGAAGTGGTCTGTGAAGATGGTTCTGTGGCCACTTGGATAGTCCCCCTGCTGGGGGAAGAGGGCACTGCAGGTGGGGCTTCTCCAGGGAACTCCGATGGTGCTCCTGACGGCTCCTGGCCTCTATCCTCGTGGGGAAAAGGCGCTGACAGCCAGGAGTAGGAGTGTCCAGGGCCTCTGGGGCAGGTAAGTCAGGTCACTGCTTAACCAGGAAAGCCAGGAAGTCCACCAGAACCCACACGGGGATCACAAAGAAGACAGTGTGGCAACCCAAGATGTTTAGCAGCTGGAGATGGTAGATCCACAACTCTCTCAATACCTTATGGAGAAAATATTCTGAAGCGGGAGGCACAATGTGGCTGCCAGAGTGATACCAAATTACAACTCAGAAACAGTGGCCAGCAGGAAGCTGCTGAAGTTGAGACTGAGTGACAAGTACATCAGGCAATGGTCCAGGCAACGGATGCGGTCTGCAGGTGCCCCAGACTAGCGGTGTGAGGGCCGGGGCGGGGTGGGGCGGGGAGGCGCAAGGCACGTGTCGTGCACCGAGCTCCGGTGGGAGTCCTGTACGCTGCACCAGGATGTGGCACAGAGGCAGGGTCACTGGGAACATAGAAGGTGCCCATGATCACCTTGTCGACAACGTTGCTAACAGCATGAGCACTTACCAGAGGAGGCACAGCCTCGCCACCTGGCATGCTCAGCGCTCGTGGCACTGCTGCTTCCACCCACCGTCCAACCTCAGCAGCCACCATCCCCTTTCCAACCCGCCAGATTTTTATTTTTTCCCCCACAGTGACTTGAACTGTGTAAGAGGAAGGTTATGCTTAAGAAACCAAGCAATGGATGGGCTCAGAAACGATTTGTGATTAGTTTTAAAATCCTTATGGATTGTTTTTATCTTTTTTAGTATAAATAATATCTGATTTATTTTTTTAAATATTTTATTTGTTCATTTTTAGAGAAAGGGGAAGGGAGGGAGAAGAAGAGGGAGAGAAACATCAACGTGTGGTTGCCTCTTATGTGCCCCTCTTGGGACCTGGCTGGGAGTCCAGGCAAGTGCTGGGATTAGAAATCCAACCAGTGACCCTTTGGTTCACAGACCAGCCAGGGCTGATTTATTTTTAGATGACACATTTCTTTTTTTTTTTTTTCTAATTGTTGTTCCGCTACAGTTGTCCCCATTTTTACCCCCTCACTCTCCCCAACCCCGACCAACCCTAGCTCTCAAAGACATTCCCCACCCCATTGTCCTTGTCCCTGGGTCCTTCGTACATGTTCCTTGACTTGACTCTTCCCCTTCTTTCCCCATTATCCCCTTACCCCCTCCCCTATGATCCCTGTCAGTTTGTTCTTTATTTCCATGTCTCTGGTTCTTTTTTTGCTTGTTCATTTGTTGTTTTTTATTAGGGTGCACTTATAGGTGAGAACATTTGGTATTTGCCCCTCACTGCCTGGCTTATTTCACTTAGCATAATGCTCTCCAGTTCCATCCATGCTGTTTTCATCTTTTTACACTTCATTAAGTTGGTTCTTTCAAATTAGCTTTTTCCAGATGACAGAAGTATGTAACTTCGGAGAGCTCCCATGCTGAGACTAGCTCTTTGTGTTTCAAAATTTTAAAATCTCAGTCACTAAGTCAGTAACACAATTTTGCGCAAAGTACTTTCCCTTCTGCCAGTCACTGGCTGTCTGGGGAGGTAGAATTTGTAAGATGGTAGCCACTCCATTGTGAATACAATACAAATGAACAGGAGTGTCTCCCCCAAAGAAAGGAAGTACAGAGGCCTCCTTTCTCTTAACTGTATCCATCGCTGCAAAATGCTTTTGGGAAGAGGAAAAGAGAAGCTTCTATTTTTTAAATAATCTAGTCCATGCCAAGTACTCTGTGAGGTACTTTATAGAAGTCATTTCAAATTCTCCCAATATTCCTGCAACATAGAAAATACTATCTCACAGTTCTCAGTGAAAAAAACAGACTCACAAGTGTTTAGTAAACATCACAGGGGTCTAGAACTTTTAATGCTTTCTTTTTACTATTTGCACTGTTCCTTTTATTTACAAAACTGGAAAATATAAAATAATTTTCATGTACTCTGCAATAAGCATATGCTAAAGATAATGAAAAATAACCAGAGACCGGCAATAGTATTCTTTATTATTAATTTTTCTTCTTGAAGGAGAAGCATGCTTTTTTACAGCACCTGTAAACAAGTCAATGAGTTTTGCCTTTCTGGTAAAATACATAAAAATTTTCCCACCCACCTTGGGTCGTTAGCATACCACAACACCAACTGTATTATGTTGTAATTACAGAAGACAGATCAGGTGAAAACAAAGGTAAATTTTTATGCCTAAAAATATTCATAGCGGCAACTTTTAAAAGATGATTCTTGGTCATTTTATTGCTATAGCAAAATAAGGCCATTAAGTTTGTGACACTTCTTATTTCTGGTTTTAACTGATTGTCTTACTCTGTTCATACATTTGAAGTTTAAATGAAAGCAAAACAATGTTTAGTGACAAATTTAGAGAGCACTGTTTTGGTTTTTTTTTTCCCCTGTGATCACAGTAAGAACCATACAAAAAAGAACCATCTATTATTCCTGGCCCACTTTCTCGTCCTGTCTTCAGCCTTAAATTTTCTAAAGACACTTCAGAATTAAATTCTGTAAAGAAGCTTTGTGGTCACACACACACACACACACACACACACACACCACTAATACCAAAATACGGTTAGGAAAATTAGTAATGCTGTGTGTTTCAAAAATAACAAAGCTGAACAATACATTCATGAATAATTTAGCAATGACTGTTCTGTGCTGCTCACATCTGGTCTGCCATTTATGCTCACTCATAAAAAATAATAAAGATTTAACCCTCAAGTAAAGGCTATTATTACACAACAATTCACATTATAAACTTTATGAACAGGAAGTAATAAAATTCCTATATCCAGAACAACTGTTAAAATGCTAGATTAAAGTAATCAGTTTTCCCTTTGAATATGAGCTTGTTTGGTTTTCTTCACTTTTTGGTCAAAGGCAGAAAAATTGAGACAGTACTTTGATTACTTGTCTATTCTGACTGAGGAAGTTCATAAGCAAATACTTCGAATGCACTTCCGGACTCATGACCATCTCGATTTCACGTGCTAGTGAGAGAATGACCTGCAGAAACTGTGAGAACAGCCCGAAATCTGCTGGAAACTCCCCCCACCCCATTATTAGGGGAGGAGGAGTCACTTAACAGATTTTGCCAGACAGAAAGCTGGAGGATAATTTCTAGGATGCATTGTTTTCTTTCCACTTCACAACTTTCATTAAAAGATAATACTATGTTGCTGTTAATAAAATGAATTTTAACCTCCAAAGAAAGCAGAGCCAAAGACTAATTCCTTATTTTATAATAATATTTAATCCATTGGAATTCAAAATAGACTTCAGTCAGATAGCATTTGAGCTGTTTATGCAAATAGTATACATACAAAAGAAATTAAGCATAAGAATATTCAAGCAAAGACATAACATTACTAACCCAAACATTTTGAAAATCAAGAAAGCACTATCAAAAACAATTGCATTATTGCTTTACACACATACATTTTTTATACATTTTTTTTTGAACCTGTGCTATGTGCAGGTTCAGTGATGAATACTGCGTATGTATTGGTGTATGTGAATGTATGCGCATGCTTCTCTGGAGACTTGAGGGAGAAAGAGGTTAGAGGGAACTAATTAGGTTGTCGTGTAAACCCCAACCCAGAAACTGAAGTAGGTGGAGCTTCCTCGCAGTCTTTTTTTTTAAGTACAAGTGTTGATACTTTTTAAATTTTATTTTATTATTATGAAGGTTAAATTTTATTCAATTTAAACGATTATCTTTCATTCTGAATCTATGTCCTTCCCATTTTTATGATGTTAGACTCATCTTTTTCTTTTAAGATGGAATGATAACAGTTGGTAGTTTTTCTTTTTTTGATGTCCTTTCTTGAGATAAAAACATGGCAATTAAGGCTAGTCTTTCTATACATAATTCTTATATACACAATTGTTTCATTGGCTTCAGTCTTATAATTTTTGGAACTGAAGACACAGTAACTACATTTAAGAAACTGACATGTTTAGAAAGTGTTGATTCTATGTAAATCTACATCTGTGGGGAAAAATTACGTGAATATACATCACTCACCCTGTACCTACCCACTGGTCAAGATTAGTCTTGACCCTCTGTTTTATGAGTCATAGTTCCTCAACTAAATCATCAATGAATATCAAGAGACAACATCAGATTATGTTACAACATTTTTACACTAAACATTTGGGACTCAGGGTCTTCCATTCCTGTCCATACTCTCATTGGATGCTTTTTGTTTGTTTAAACTCGAGTCTATTGTAGATAAAGAGAAAGGAAGTTGAGGCAGAGGAATGGTATTAGAGTTCAGGTTCCAACTGGTTGCGGCCATTATGCTCATGGAAAAGATTGTAATGTTCTCTCCACCTAGGGACCTTGAAAGAAAACAAGATTAATGTACTTTATAGTTTCTTTTACTGGGCTTGTCAGAGCTTAGTACCAAAGCAAAGGCATTTTCTGTAATTATTATCCATGCTTAGAAAGAACACGGTATAAAAATTGCTTGAGTTGGGGAAAAAGAAAAGAACAAAAATGTTTACCCTTCCTGCCATGACTACATTCCTTCTTCCCCGGCCCATTCTCCCAAAAATCTCATCAAACACACCCAAGCATCTCTCACTCTTAGGCTTTGCAGAAACTAATTTGGGGGAAAATGTCAATGGAGCAAAGAGGTAGAAACTGGACGATAGAAAGAGGCTCACGCTTTGTTATTCATAGAACCTCTTGTGTACTCACTGAGTTTCTTCCACCTTCCATGTTCCACTAGTTTTCACCTACTTTTCTATATGGTATGAAATTTCATGCCCAGGGTCCCTACTATTTTTATAAGTGGATTTTTAAATAACTCTCAGAGGAGAGAAAGGACAGTTACTTCAGTCTTTTTTTTTTTCATCTAATATCTACCTTGAAAAATACCATACTTTCTGATTTTATCTGTATGGACACATTGTCTTAATGTTTCTCTATAAGTAATGATTTCATCCAATTTCATCACATGAATGCACACACATGCACATCTAGGCTTGAGGTGAGCAAAGCTTTCACTAGTGGAATAATCATTTATATTCTTATTTAGAACATTGCACAGTACCTCCCAAAAAACAGAATCATCGTAGCAGTCCTGGTCAGGTGGCTGTCCCCAGATCGGAAACTTTAGAATTAAACCTGTGCAGGTGGGGAGAAAATAAGTCATGTTATGATGCTGAAGAGGAAAACTTACTTGTGTAAGTAATTAAAGACTTTCTTAAAAAAATACTTTCAATTAACTACTGTTATAAAATTATCCCCTTGAGCTTACACGATTATTGTCAGATTAGCACATTTTCAAATTGACCACTCAGTGTTTGTGAATAATCTATTATGCTGAAAGCATGTGTACAGGGGAGTGTTTACTTTTATGCTGACCTGTGATCAGCCCTCCAACAGCTGCTGTTCCGATGGAAGAACCTAGAGCGGCTGCTTGCATGGCAGGGGTAGACCTAAGGAAGCCAAAAGGAAAGAATCTTGTTTTTGCAGCAAGACCTCAACAAGCAAATCTCATCTCCTGAGGGCGAGCATGCCTGCCATCTTCAGGCCAGAGCACAGCATTACACATCAGCGCACAAACATTTGTTACACATTTTTTATCACATACTTATTTTCTTTGAAATTCTTAACATTAAAAAATACTATAAGCACTTTAACTAGAACTACACTTTTCTTCAGAATGATGGAAAGATTTTCCTTAGAAAGGGTTTAGTATTTTCTAAAAATGTTGTACCAGGTTGATCCATGATCTGGTTCATTCAACAAATATTTATTGAGCACTCGTTCATGCCAGTTTCTCTTCTAGGCACCGAGGATACAGTAATATACAAAACAAACATGAGTTTCTATCTGTCTTCGCCCCATCCCAAATGGAACTATAGTAAAATTCAACAGTCAATAAGGTTAGGAAAGCTCATTTTAGCATATATTGTAGAGACAGCTCATTGAAGATACTAAAGTATATTGCTATATGTCATCTTCAAAGTATTCACCTTAAAATGAAATGAATTAAGAATACTTAAATTTTTGGAATGGAAGAATGTAATAATGAGTTATTGACGTGCATAAGGGTGTTGCATGAGTGGCAAATGAGCTAGGAATGCAAGGAGTCTCCATAGCATGCCTCCCTCTCAGCAGACAATTAATTACCAGCTGTTGAAAGACTGAAGGAGTGATTACAGAAAAGGAAACAGCTGGAAACATGAGTGCGTTGCTGCTTCATCCTCATCATTCAAGGGAAAGAATGCACTAAATTCAGATTTCTTTTTTTCCCCTTATTTAAAAGGTTTAAAATTTTTCTACTATATAAAAAATTATAGAAGTAAAATGTAATCACTGTGAAAATTTTAGAAGCCATTAATATAAAAAAAGAAAGAAAAACATTTAATTTCCCTCAAATCCTATCAGTATAAAATGTAAAATATAAAACACGTACTTTTGTAACAATGAAACCATGTTACAATATGAATGTTCTCATTAATTTTAATGTCTTTTTTGTCAATAAATGTAGATTTGCATCATAATATTAGTTGCTACGGAGCATTACACTATATAATTGTACTATAATTATCCCACTACATGTTGGATATTTAGGTTGCTTCCAATGCTGTATATATTTTTTTAAAAAAAGTGGAGAATATATCCTCTTATGAACACTGTAAGCTTCCCCAATAATTTCTCTAAAATGAAACCTATCTAGAAATCAGATTATTGGTTGAAGGTAATAAACTACTAAGGGTTATTCCAAATTGAAAATATACAATCTATATCACCATTTCTCTATTTTACCTACCATTTGATATTATTATTCATTTCATCTTTGTCAATTTAATAACTGAAGAACTGATAACTTGTTTTTATTTATATTTCTTTGATTACTAGTGAGGTTTAACATTTAATATACACATGTTTGCTTGATTTTCTTCTGATGTAAACTTACTGTTAACTTCACCAGAATTTACCAAGATCTTTTACAAGGTATTAGAACATATTTTTTTATTAAAAGTGGTCCATGATGACATAGTCTTGAAAAGCACTTGTTTCAACAAAATCAACAACATTTTTAAAGTTGGGCTGCATTATTCGAAAAAAAAAGTCCCTTAAGAATATTAACTTCTCATTGTCCTATTCTTACCAAGAAACCTAACTTACATTTAAAAATTCTGAATAGACATGTATGAGTTAATAGTCTTTGCTCTTGGACTTGGTGTATTACATGGTGCATGGAATATATGAACTTTACCAAGTTGAATAGGCCTTCTAAGACTCTTCCCTCACACCTACCCCCCCTTAGTAAATTGAGAAGTTTTTGCTAAACCTACACCCAAGGACGACACTCGCAACCATGAAACCTACCCCAAGTGTGGCTGCCCAGTCAGACCAAGCCTGCAAGCCAGATAGACTTGTTTTATCGCATCTGTGGAACTGGTCCAGGGATGATGAGCAAGAATTCCTATATTCCTAATCAATGGGCACCTCTTTAGAGTGTGTGCATTGTTTATGCACTGTAATAACACTTAGGAGCTGAGCTCATTGACACATGCTTTTATCACACATGACTTGCATTAAAACACTTGTGTTTCATCCTAACATCCTGTTAGGTTCTGGAAAGAACTGAAAGAAAATGTGACTATTTCTGGAGTTGTCTTTCAAATTTGCAAAAGGAGTAAAAAAATAAAACACAGAGAGAAAAAAGGTCAACTATACACATGAAAGAAGCAAACTTTCTATTCAGTAGAAAATGTGATCAAGCAAGTTTTTCAAATATGTATCATTACTGGTTTTAATGGGGTTAAATTTTAATTGGCTAAAATTGAAAAGATTTTTCTTTCAAATTACGCATCTCTAGATAGAGGCATTTCCAAACACACATTCGCCTTTTCTTCATGCTTTCATTCAGTTTTAGAAATTGAGCATTTTGCTTCCTTCTGACTCACTATGATCTTCCCAGCTGTTTTGCATGGATGACACCCCTATCAAATTGCTTCAATCTTGTAGCCTAAAAGTGACAACTGATGGCTTATGACATCACTTCCATTTCCCTGGATTTGATTGACAGCCATTCTTTCTCTGGCCATTTAAATAATATTGCTACCCCCTTCAAGAACAATCTAAGTCTGCTAGGGATTTTAAAGAATACATAGTACCATTCTCCCACTTTACAGAAGAGGAAACAGAACCAGAGAGGTTGAGTGACTTGTCAGGGGCCACATAACTAGCTAGTAGTAAAGCTGGAGTCAAATGCCAGTCTTTCTGATTCTCCAGATCCAAGTGCTTTCCACGGTACGGTAACTCCTTCTTCTTTGTGTGGATTGGATGAAAATGACTGCTCAGCTCATCACATATGCCCTACATGCCCCACTTTGTGGGCATCAAGTAAGAGAGTAAGCCTACTGTAATCTGATTGTGATTATCAAATTGCCCTATTTGCCAGGAGACAGGTGCCTATGGCAGAGAAATTTAGCACTGTTACTTTGTACACACACACACACACACACACACACACACACACTAATAATTTTAGTTAAGATGCATTTTCCAATCAATTCTATTCACTTCATTAAGGACAGTACTTACAAACTTTGGCCTGGATTGCTAAGGAAAAAGATCTCTCATCACTGGACTCACAGAGTGAGAGAAAACACTATCAGATGGGGTGGTGGAGGCAGGAGAACCCATTCTTTCACTCACACGTCGGATGCTCCCAAGGCCACTGCTGCAACGCCGGCGAGGCCTCCTACCACACCAGGTAAACCGTGCAGGTTATGGACCCCACATGTGTCTTGGATCCTCAGTTTAGTAGCAAAAATTGGCTAAAATTGTAAAAAAGAGGAAGGTTCATTATTTTGTTAGGTATACAGGACTCTATAATTGAAGTAAAAGATCAAGCAGGAAACATTTTATCTATGGCCCACTTTTCCATCCACATCTAAAACCACATAGAGTCAAAGAACCTGAATATATTGGTGGCTAAACTGTTCTTTTTAGTCTTTAGTAGATGGTTTTGGAAACAAGTTATTTCAAGTCCTGGTCCTTACCTACTGAAGAAATCCTACATCCTCTTAAAAGGGCACAGAGGTTTTAACTATACAAAGCAAACAAACATCAACAAAAACTTTAATGGAACTGCCTCGAGGAAAGGAACAGAGTACTTAACATTCAACCATACCAGGTTACAAACAGCTGATATTGGATACTTTCCTGCCACCCAGAAGAAGTCAGGAAAGAGCAGAAACATTGCACATTGAAATGTGATCGTACTTTTGAAGGCAAATGATCCCCAAACAAAGAGAAATGTTTAAGAAAGGCATTTTTACAGCTTTTCTCTTCTGGTGGAATGTGAGAAGATGATGGTGCACTTCTAAGAGAGACTCAGCATCTGTCACACTTACAGTCAGAAACTTAAATCCAATCACGGAGACCATTCCCGCAACGCTCCCGATGATCATAGCAATGTACGGTTGGATATCCATGTCCGCGCAGGTGCCCACAGCGACTCCTCCAGCGAGGGTTGCATTCTGAATGTGTACCTGTGTGGGGCACAGAAACAGAGGGAAGTGCACGGAACGGGCAGAGTCCAGAAGGACTGAAAGATTTCAGGATTCACGGACCCCCTGGCGTAGTCTTCATTTCAAAGGACTACTGATTCTTTTCAAAAAGGGTGTCCTTTGTAATTACAGAAAGCCTTTCTTCCAAGCAGTTGAGATACCTTTCTATCTTTCTTGCCAGGGTTTCTTGGTGGTGTACAGTGAGGCCAGTGAGGGGAGGGATGTACAGAAACAGAAGACGTTGGAGTGGAAGGGTGGGAGCATGCAGATCAATCTTTCTGGCAGTGTTTTGACTATTGAGGCTGTTCGAGAACACATTTGTGGGAATGTGGAGACACTGAAACACACACAGGAAAGATGACAGCTTGCACAAGTGTCATTGTACTTAGAACACTGGAGGATGGAAGAGAGTGATCAGTTTGTGTTGACCAGAATTCCTCAGAAAAATCATATTCTGGCTGTTCCGGCTGAGGAGGAATGGTCATCAAAACTTTTAAGAGAGAACCAGTGAGTGGTACACACGGTTTTTTCCTTTTCATTCGTTTTTCAGTTTTCCTTCATGAATCAGTTTGTCAAGAATTGAAATGCGTGTCTCTAGCTATGCCTGATGAAATGACAGCATCCCTGTCCTTGCTCCGGTTGGAAGAAAAGAGTGGCTGCCCTGAGGACGCCTCCTTCGCTGCCAATGCTCCAGCTCACAGGCAAGGAATGCAAAGGACCAACTCTGGGGATTTAAAAAGTTGTTTTATTTTGGAATAACTTTAGACTACGTAAAAACGGCAAAAGTACTGTGGAGAATTTCCATATATCTCTCACCCAGTTTCCCCAATGTTAACATCTTACATAATCAGAGCACTAGAAAATTAGTACTGATTTAATACTCTTAAAAGCCTTATTAGAATTTCACGGGTTTTCCCACCAATGTTCTATTTCTTTTTTTGAATTTTATTCAGGATCTCACATTACATTTAATTTTTATTTCTTTGAAAGGAATAGTTGTAGTTAGAAAACAGAATCAACTTTCATTCTCTACTCTCCTTTTCTACTCTTGACGTGTCCTATTTCAGATTTTCTGAGAACTTGGAGACAGTTTTATTATTAAAGAAAAACATCTCGTATCCTTGATTTTTGCATGATTATATTCCCTACAAGACAGTTTCTCGATAATACTTTGTGATTTTTCCAGGGTGCAAACTGGAGAAAGAAAGGAATGAACGGTAGTGTCTTCTTCAAAATGTCCCTCCAAGCCTGCGGTGCCGTGATCTGCACTGGCAGCTCAGCAAGGCTGCAGAAATGAACTACACGCCTGCGCAGCCATCCATGTTGCTCAGTGAGACCTCCATGGGGGTAAGGGAGAGCAGTGTGCCACCCCAAAATATGTTTCACTTTGGGATATTGATTATTTTAAATTGGCTTAGTTTTGGAAACAAAAGGCTCAGGAAGAGTCTTTAAACTTCCTTCCAACTACCTAAAGAGTTTAGATAGAGAATCTGCTCCAGGAAGAAAACCATGACCATAGATAACTACACTTTAATATGAATGAGCGGTTATGGACAGAGAAAAATCTAGCAAGTCCCCTTTTATCAAAGTCCTTTCTGTGTCCTATTCTTGAAGATGACCCAACAGACATTTGTTTACCAAACATTTGCTTGTCCACCTCCATGTCAATTGCTTTCTCTCTCTTCAATGTCCAAACCACCACCCCCTTCTCCCTTAGTTCAAGATGCCATGTAAGCTTCAGCTCTCCTATTAATCCTCAGGTCCCATTTTTTTATGGATCCCTGTGTGCACATACACAGTAAAATTTCATTATTTCCCCCTGTTATTGTGTCTTACGTCGATTTAATTCTTAGATCAGCCAAAATAACTAAGAGAGGGAAGAAGAAAAAGTTCCCCCCACCCAGGGGTTACTAGGCCCTTACCATGTTTAGCTTGCCTCGGTGATCCACAAGGCTGGAGAAGGCAAAGGCTGTGAGTACGCAGGCAGCGAGGGAAAAGTATGTGTTGGCGATGGCCTTGTACTGCTTTTCTCCAGTCTCAGCAATGGCTGAATTAAAGCTGGGCCAAAATATCCATAAGAAAAGAGTCCCTGCAGTAAATCACAAAAATGGATATTAGTTCTTAATATGAAAGACCCAGGAGACACAGTTGGCCTCAGGCACTGACAGTGTCTCTGTATTTAGGTTCAGTTACCTGAGAGGGGGAAAGCCAGCATAAACAAGAGAAATAAAAGTATTGGATTGGCCAAAAAGTTCATTTGGCCTTTTTCCATAATGTGGCTATAGTAGTGCTTACTTGTCTTTAACTTCATTCAAAACGATTTTTTTAGATTGTATTGGAGCAACTGTCACATCAGTGTGCATTAAAAAATTATCAAAATTGGTGAATTTTTGTGTAGTCATTTTAATATTGAAGATGGAAGAAAATATACAATACTTTCAGCATATTATGCTTTATTATTTCAAGAAAGGTAAAAATGAAACTGAAATGAAAAAAGGATTTGTGCAGTGTATGGAAAAGGTTGTGTGACTGATGGAATGTGTCAAAAGCAGTTTGCAAGGTTTCATGCTGGAGATTTCTCGCTGGACGATGCTCCATGGTCTGGTAGACCAGTAGAAGTTCATAGTGATCAAATCAAGACATTAATTGAAAACAATCAACATTATACCATGTGGGAAATAGCCAACATACTCAAAATACCCAAACCACTCATTGCAAATCACTTGCACCAATTTGGTTATGTTAATCGCTTTGATGTTTGGGTTCCACATAAGTTAAGCTAAAAAAAAATTCTTGACCATATTTCCACCTGTGATTCTGTGCTTAAATGTAAAAGAATGTCCTGTTTATAAAACAAACAGTGATGGGTGATGAAAAGTGGATATTTTACCATAATGTGGAATGGAAGAGATCCTGGGGCAAGTGAAATGAACCACCACCCACCACACCAAAGGTTGGACTTCACCCAAAGAAGGTGATGCTGTGTGTGTGGTGGGATTGGAGGGGAGTCCTCTATTATGAGCTCCTTCCGGAAAACCAAACGATTAATTCCAACAAGCACTGCTCCCAATTAGACCAAATGAAAGCAGCACTCAACAAAAAGCATCCAAAATTAGTCAACAGAAAGCACAATCTTTCATCAGGATAATTCGAGACCACATATTTCTTTGATGACCAGGCAAAAACTGTCATAGCTTGGCTGGGAGGTTCTGATTCATCCACCATGTTCATCAGACATTGCACCTTCAGATTTCCATTTATTTTAGTCTTTACAAAATTCTTTTTTTTAAACGTATTTTTTAACATTTTTTAAATTTATTTATCTTTAGAAGGGAAGGGAAGGAGAGAGGGAGAGAGGGAGAGAAACATCAATGTATGGTTGCCTCTCGCGCGTCCCCTGCTGGGAACTGGCCCGCAACCCAGGCATGTGCCCTGAATGGGAATCGAACCGCGATCCCTTGGTTCACAAGCCCATGCTCAATCCACTGAGCTACACCAGCCAGGGTAAAATTCTTTTAATGGAAAAAATTTCAATTCCCTAGAAGACTGCAAAAGGCACCAGGAACAGTTCTTTCTCAAAAGATGAACAGTTTGGGGATAAAGGAATTATGAAGTTGCCTGAAAGATGGCAGAAGATAGTGGAGCAAAATGGTGAATATGTTGTTCAATAAAGTTATTGGTAAAAATGAACAAAAAATATGGCTTTTATTTTTACTTGAAAGCTGAACAAACTGGTTGGCCATCCCGGTAGTATTCAGATGCTGTTCCTTGAAGATTTTGTGTTGGAGTTAACCTTCCCTTGTGCCTGACCAAACAGATAAGAATCGGACCAGTTTCATCCCCACTCACCAAGCATTGCAAACAAGTCCGAGAGGTACACGGACTCCTCGTTGTCATGCCCCCTTCTCAGGCCTGGCCGATACAGCACTCCCGCTACAGCCAAACCAAAGTAGGCCCCGAAGGCGTGAATCGTCATTGACGCTCCAATGTCAGAGGCCTGACGGGGCAAAACATTCATGTAAAAGAGGTGAAACTGAATCTCACTACGGGAGGAAAGTCAATAAATGGAATGCTTTATTGGTTTAGCAATTTAAAAAAGTAGATCAAGAGGGAAAGAATGTGTCAGACAAAGGGATATAAAACAAGATAGGCACGCAGATCGGACTTTTAATCCTAGGTCAGGTACTTCCTTGTGATGTGACTTCAGACAAATTACTACGCTTCTCTGAATCTCAGGTTCTGTAAAATGGGAAGATACTTTCCAGCTAGCATAAATGAAGCCATGTTTGTAAAGCGCCAGGTCCTTCGTGAGCACTCAGCACACTGAGGCTTACAGCTCCAGGTTAGGGAGGTTCTCTGTGGCTGTTCTTGCACTTGATACAAAACAAAGACGATTTTTGCATTTACTTGGCATTGCAGGTAAAGTTCACTTAATTGTAACTCAAAGGTGTGAAGCTTCAAGAAGCCTTTATCTTTCCCACATTTTTTTTCACTCTGCTATGTGATAGCATGAAAACCAGCCTGAGATCCAAGATTCATTTGATGAAATGTATTTTAGGTCCCTCTTTAGCGTACCTTACGCTTCCTGCCTTTAGAAGGAAAGTTCAGAGTAACAGAGTAACACTTACCATAAACACCTCAGCAACCCAAGGCATTGTTCTGTCTGTGTTCAGGTAGGAAAACTATACAACTTTGTTAATTTACTGAAGATTTTCATATTCAATAAACTTCGATGTACCTTTCAGGTCCAGCTTAACTGTTATCCCCTCAGAAAGACCTTCCTGGTTTTCACAATCTAAGTTAGGTCTTCTACTTACATTCCCTCATAGCCCCCTCTGCTTATTTTTAACAGCATGTATTATAATGTATAGTAATATTTGTGTGCGTGTGTGCTCACATACACATGTGCACATGCCTGTGGGTGGGTGGGGGAATGTGTGATTATTTGTTTGATGTCTGTCTCCCCCACTAGATTGTTAATTTGACAATGGCAGGGACCTTAATTGTTTTGTTTGTTATTGAATCACCAGCGCATGACACCTAGAAAGTTTTCAAAATAATTGCTGTTGGATTAAATATGCAATAGAAGCATATACAACATATTGAAGAGTGCCTAAAATATTCTATTTATAATTCTTGGGGTATTCAATGAGAGTTTCACAGAGAAGAAGAAATTTGACTAAGGCTTTGACAAAAGCCTTAGGGAAGGCTATTCACCTAGTAGTTGAAGTCAAAATAGGAACTGATCACTGATAGGAAATAAAATATAACACAATGAGTTCTGGAGTTAGAAAAATCTGGGTTTGAATCCAGATTCCAGCAAATCATTTAGCATCTATGGTCATCAGGGTTTTGGGGGAAGGGGTTTGGTATAAATAGTAACAACAGTAACACCTATCTTACAACATTATTGTGATAACAATATGAAATAATGTTTATAAACCTTCTGGTTTACATTAGGCACTCAATTAAATGGGAACTATTATTACTGTTTGCTGTGGTATCACTCCTGCCACATTTGTCCCTGCCTAGAGGGCTTCCATTATGTGTTGTGACCACAACTGATGTCCATAGTTAGGTACATATAAATCTTCTGACACTTACCATAAACACCTTAGCAACCAGATGCTCATTGCCAGCAAAGACAGTAATTTCCATGATTGTCATGATCAGCATTTGGACTGGACTTATTTTTCCCAGGACAGCTCCAAAAGAAATCAGAACTGTGGCTGTACTGAAGTCTGCATTTATCATGCTGAGAGTAAAATAAAGAATGCATTAAGGAAAATGCAAACCCAAAACAAAACTGACTGGTAACAAACCATAGCATCTCCTTACCCAGAATGCAAGACTCTTACCCCGGACAGCCCCCATCAGTCACCTGTCTCAGTCCCGTTTCTGTCTTCTCCCACTTCCTTACCCCTCCATTCATTATATGCTCTTTAGTTGCTCTAACATTTCCTTTATTTTAACCTACCTGTTTGTTATCTCACTTAGGGTTTTAATTTACTTTTGTTGATCTGATAAATGACATTTTCTAGAGTGTTCACATTTCAAAAATAATCTTAGCAAAATGAATAATGATATATTTTTACCTGAGATGGAAAGAATAATAATTTTATGCAAGGGGAGTTTTTATACCCTAAAGTCAGACCAGAGATGACACAGACATTCAGGTACGATCCAGCCCAGCAGAGCAAGGCATAGATTTGCGTCCTTGAATCCCAGAAATCTTCTATTGCTTATGGGAGACTATTTGCCAGCTAGTTCAGAGACTGACTGACAAAAGATTAAGCAGAGAAACAGTTGCTCTGAAAACACAGTGGTTGAAAAGTAAAGGGTGCTCACTTTTTTATTCCAATGTGAATTGTCTGCCCGTGGCTGTGCAGGATCCCCTGTACCAGAGTGCCCCACTGGAGGCCCAGAGCAGCAATCAACAGGTTGATGCCCACGCTACTGAAGCCGTATTTCTTCAGGAAGGTCATGAGGAAGCCAAAACCAACAAATATCATAACGTGCACGTCTTGGAATACTGCAAAAGAGCAAAGGGGGACATATCTGCATTTAGGGAGCACTAAGAGAGCACTGTATCAGAGTATATCCCATTCATTGACTGCTACAGCCTGTGCCTAGGACACTGCAAAGGCATAACATTAACTGGACATCCAAAGGCTGGGTGCCAGCCTGGCTACAGACCTGCCATGAGATTGTGGACAAGGTATTCAATATTCCAACCTTGTATTGGGACACTCTGTGCTATTATATCAGTACGTCTGTCATCCTCTCCCTGTGAGTTGCCCTTTACTTTCCACTTGAGGAAATCTTTACAAATCATAGTGCAAGCTTCACATCTTCATATAGACTTTCCCAACATTTCAGGGAAAAGTAATATTTCCTCTTGTCCTTCACAGAGCTTTCTCCATGTAACTCAGCTGTAGCACCTGTCACATTGTACTGGCATTGGTTTAGCATACGTCACATTGTAATAGCCTACGAGGTGTCCTTCTTCTGCACTGGGTAGTGAGTTTCCTTGTTGAAGAGATTTGGACACATTCATGCATGGCTTAGCAGAATTAGACATAAATTCCCCATATGATAAAAGAGGCAATAATGGCTAAATAAATGAGCTACAGTCTCCATTTATCAAATGTGTGTAAATAATAGTACCAGTCCTGGAAATCTTACCAAATCATTATTCAAGTCAAATGGGACAACGTCTGTGTTCTAAACCAGTGTAAAGAAGGCTGTATTATTTCAGGGAGCAGATATTTGAGTTGGCATCTGGAGACATAGGCTCAGGTCCCCCTATTGTACCACGATTGTGTGACCTTGGGCAAGTCACTTATTTTCTGTGTGCTTCAGTGTTCTCACCTGCAATACCGAAAAGACCCTCTTTCACAGAGTGATTCCAAGTGTGATAACCCTTTGAGGGAAGGAGTATCAGCAATGCATTGTATAAACATAAACAAAATACATTACCAAATGGGAGATTGTGAAAACACAGGCCTTTCCCTCCAGAAATTTGCAGCTTAATTGGTGAGACATATATCTGACAGAACCATATGAAACTAATATTTTTGCATTGAGATTGCCAATGAAAATGCTTCAACTATTGGCAATTTCTTATAGTTCAACCTAATAGATATACAAAGGAAATTGAGACCAACATTGATACAATGATATTATCTAACATAGAATCTATATTTAAATTTCTCTAGCTGTTCCCAAATTTTCCTTTTATAGGATTTTTGGCTCATTATCTATTCAAATTTCATACATTTCCTTTGTGAAGTATCTTTAGACTTTTAATTTAGAGCAAGTTCTCCCACATGTTTTTTAGGGGTCATGGTGCTTTGTTTTTTATGTAGAATTTCCCATGATTTGCATTTGTTTAATTATTTTACCATAATTAGGATTTGACAGAATATTTTGGCAAGAATGTTATACAAGTGGTGCTGTGTACTTCCCTTCCCATTTATTCACTCCAGGTGACACATAATTCTTTTGTCCTGTTCCTGCTGATGGTAAGTTTGATCACTTGGTTAAGATTGCATGTATAAAGCACACATGGACAAAACCAAGGGGGGGTAGGATGAAGGGTGGGAAGCGGGGATGGCTGTGGTGGGGGGAAAATGGAGACAACTGTACTTGAACAGCAGTAAAAAAATGTGAAAAAAATTTTAGAAGAAAGATTGCTCTGCCAGATCTTTCCTTGTAAATGTAATTTCTTCTCTGTAAGAAATAAGTAATCTCTAGAGTGAGTCTGTAACCATGTAAATTGGGGCTTGGCCACTTGGTGCCTTTATACATGATCCAGCAATTAGTCTCGAAAGAAACAGGTTTTTATTAACAAGGGTCCAACCTTAGGGGTCTGAGAGCACTCCTGCTCAGAGCCCTCCTCTCCCACAAGACCCAGAATATCCCTTGCACCCTAAAAAACCACAAGCCAAAACCATGCCCACAGTTCCCCACATCCTTATCTATCCATCAGCCAGTCACGCAAACAAGTCTCCATCCTCTGGAATGTGCCCTGTGGGTTTCAGAGTCCCATCCTCTCGCAGCAGCTCTCTCCTTCAGGATCTGGGGTGCGCTGTTCTCAACCTCCATGCAGCGATTCAGGAAACCATGTGCTATTTACATTGTCCCACAGTGTGGAGCCCAGTGAGGCACACATCCCTGCATGGGACCCTGACTCCAGAGTGGGTTCCCATCCTCTGTGCAGTCTAAGTCCCTGGTGGGCCCTGCATTTCCTAGCCCTACAAGGGTTCCCGTCCATGCAGGCAACAGGGCCAGAAGCCCAGAATATCCAAATGCCCAAAGCCCAGAGTGAGAGAGAGCTTACACCGAGCTCTAACGCCATTCTGTACCAAAAGTCCCATACCACAAGAGTAACTTCTCCGAACACCCTTCAGAGAATTAGAAGTCTGCAGCTCAGCACTCCCATCATGACTCAGCTCCAGGCATGTCTCCTGTGCCTGGCTGCTTGGCCTGGTGTGTCCCTGCAGCTCCATCAGCTCTGCTGCCATGTTCTCCGGGCAGACCTCCTCTGACCTCGTGTCTTCCTCACTGACCTTCAGCCTGCCCTAATTTAAATGCTCAGCTTGGAACTTCCTATGTGACCTCATACCTGGCTCTTCCTATGGTGTATTAGCTCCACCATTTTGTCAGTTCCCCAGTGCCTTTGACCGTTTTTCATCTGCTATCTTTAGTCGGGGCAAAAGTACCCAGCGATGATGCACAGGCATCCAGGGAGGGCATCTGACCCCACCCCCTACCCGTGGAGTCAATGCCTATTCTCACAGTCACTATACAACAGGTCTGGGGCGGCCACCATCTTCCTCACAGGAAGACATGACTGTTAACTTGCCATTGTTATGCGATGGTCTTCAGTGCTGTACTTCCCCCTCTGTGACACCCCCTCCCCCATCCATCCTGCCTGAAGGCGGTATTGTGGGGTGGTTCCCCTACTTTCAGGGGACCCCTGCTCTGTACTCCATTATATTTCTTTCAGACTGTGTGTTCTTCAATAACTTTCCAACTAATTTTTTAGCATCCATTCATAAACTCTGCTGGAATCAATTATTACATTTTTAATTTGAAATTATAATTTTCTGTTACTTATTTTATGTTAATTAGTTGGCATTCTTCTGTAAAAAAGAGCTTCCTCCTATTCCCATTGCTTCTCTTTAAGGAACATTTCTATGAGCGTACTTATTCCTTTTGTTGTTTATTTTAATGTGTCATAATCTGTTACCATCACATTATTATTATTATTATTATTATTATTTTAAACATTTTCTTTATTTATCTTTAGAGGGCAAGGGAAGGAGAGAGGGAGAGAGGGAGAGAAACATCAATGTATGATCGCCTCTCATGCATCCCCTGCCGGGAACTGGCCCACAACCCAGGCATGTGCCCTGACTGGGAATCTAACCAAGATCCCTTGGTTCACAGGCCCATGCTCAATCCACTGAGCTACACCAGCTAGGGCACATTATTATTATTTTTAATGTTCTGTTTTTTCTGAATTTGTTTAGTTGGTGCTCGTTCAAGCAGGATCTTATGTTTTTTTGACATCTCCCCATCCCACCAGCTTTTATGCACTTGGCTTACCTTGTGCTTTCTTTGCCCTGACTTGGAACCAATGATTTCTCCAATGAGCCCCTAAGTGGGGAATGGGATTCAGAAACCAACATTTGGGTTCTATTTGTGCCTATTGCTTCCAATTTTTTTTTAAGGAGACAAAACTATTCAATTCAAAAGCAATGCATAGGGTTCCACTGGAGGCTGGTATCTTATTGTAAGGTTACAAACCACAGACAGCATGTTAATTCAGGCATTGTAACAATTCTAGGTAACACTTAAATAGCAGCAAGTAATTTCTTAGGAATTGTTAGTACTGCACAAATGAGTTACCCTTTGCTTATATCTTCACTTGCTTTTATTTTTTTGGTAATAAATGAACTAAATGTTATCTGAATAAATATAGGAACAAATTCTTAAATATAAATTTAAAAATAAATCATTGTACTAATCCATTGTTAATAGTAAAATTCATAAAATAATTTCTATTGCTATGTATATCCTTTGCCAGTTGAACTATATTTAAAGTGGTTCCAAAAATGTAATTTACAGATATTTGGGGGTCTTAGAGACACTTTTAGGAAGTCTGAGAATTCAAAATTATTTCATGGTAATTATCTAAGATGTTATTTGCCGTTTTTAGTGTGTTGACATTTCTACACATGGTGAAAAATAACGGCACGTAAAACCACTGACATTTTAGCATGAATGAAAGAATTGGCGCCAAGCTGAGCAACTAGCCATGGTGTTTTATATCACCACACCCTTGCAAAAACAAATCCAATTTCTCTTAAGAATTCCTTGGTAAAGCAGTAAAATTGTTCATTTTGATTACTGACTTTCTTACACATGTCTTTTTAATATCATCTCTGAATCAGTTTGCTGAGATGCAGTTTCACACAAAGCACAGCTGAAATGCGATGGTTTTCTCAGAATAAAAGGCCCTTCGGTTCCGACTGGAGTTGCAAACTGAATGAGCAACTTTTCTCACGGGACTCCATTGTTACTTGGAACAATGACTGACATACCTACAGTTTTTCAGATAGGTATTGATGTTTCCTGAAGAAATGAATAAAGTCAGGCCATTATTGCATTTCGAAGAACTGAGGTGCACTTAGAGTTTTTAAAAACTTGGAATTTTGGGAAGTTTGTGTCTGCTACTATAAGTTTATCAATGTGCTAATACATCTCAAGGGTTTCCTGGTGATATTGTCGGTGGTATTACCATGTATCTTTTAAAAATGATTATTATGATGAAATATGCCAATGTTTGGGATATCTGCATAGCTTTGAATTAATGTTTTGCATATGAAGAGTGTAAAATATTATAAGGTCACACATGGGTAAAAGATCCCTCCAAGTGCAAGATCGACTAGTGGACTTTAATGTGATGGAGTACAAAGAGATCATTAATGAAGTTTCAAATTCTCATAGATACTAAAGACCTTGTGTTTGTAGAATCTGTAATAAAATGTTAACAGTCCTCAAAGGGCTTTCTTCTTAAACTTTACTTTTCTCCAGTGTGTCTACATGTTAGCAAGGATTAGATGACGTGTCTTGGTCAAACTTTATTCCTTGTCCAATTATTTGCCTCAACAGAGTGACCAACCCTTTGCTAGATGCTGTGGGAGCTATGACATTCAGGGGTGCCACACACTTGCATAGTTGTGCCCTGGGAAGGGTAGTAATCCCAGGGCTGTGTAAGTAGCATCATTCTCTATTCAAAAAATCATAGCAGTATGCAAGGAAATGAGAGGGATGGCTAAAATTATATCTGATTAAATTTATTTAAAATACAAATTAATATCCTACTTATTTATGAAAAACTCATAACTTCTACCACAGTACAATTGAGAACTCTTATAACACACCAGGAGCTTCTTAGGCAGGGACTGAGCCTTCTCCAAGCTTGAATCCCTGTCCTTGGCACAGTGTATGGCACCAGGAAGGTACCCAAAAATGTCTGTGGACTTGAACATTACTTTTTAATAACTTAATGTTTAATCATCTTTCCTCCAATGACTTATGCTCTTTTTTAGTTTTGTGTGAATCAGTTGTTTGAAATGTAGGGGAAAATGTACACATACAATCAAAATCATGTAATTTCTAGGATCATTCTATAAAACTACTGGGGATAATGTAGCTGACCTGGAAGATTAGTATTAGCCATAATTCTAGGTCTTGAAAGCAACCAACCTCCTGGAACAGAGAATTTTTATTGGTGTGTAGACTGGGTTATGGACAGCATTTGGAATGAATGAAGATAGTCTTGCCTGTGAAATTTCTCTGTGTGTCCTGGTTAATGCCCTTCTGGGTCCCCAGAGGCTTCTATTGATTGAAGGCTCCCTCCCTTCCCCTGCCTGCTGCCCATGTCCTGGCCTGACCACCCTTACAGGTGGAGAGGCAGTTACAGCAAGGTGTGCGGTTTCTCCATACGCAAGGAACTTTTGTTGGTTTCATGTATAAAACACATTGATAGTCATCATGATTATTGGCAACTATAATTTGATATTTTTTCTTTAAAAAAAAAAGAATCCTGCCTTTGATATTTTGTTTGATTCCTTTTTTTTTTCATCTTTCTGATGTTTGACATAGCTATATATCAGAAAATCCTGTCAGCTCCACTTTCGATTACAGCCAGCATTTGACCGTCTCCCAGTACGTCCTCCGCGACTGCCTCAGTGCAGCCTGCTGTCGCGTCTCTGCGGATGAACGCATTATCTTCCTAATGTGTCTTCTTACTCATCCCCTTCACCTTCTGCAGTCTGTTCTCTACTCCACAGCCAGAAGGATGCTTTCAAAACCTAAGTTACATCAGTTCCTCCTCTCAAAGTCCTCCAGTGGCTTCCCAACTTATCTCGAGATAAAAACAGCATGCGTACAACGTTCTACAAGGTTCTGCAGCATGCAGGCTCTCACCTGTCTGATTTTATTCTCTCCACTTGTGCACCACAAACATTAAATACCCCGGTGCCTTTGCACTTGCTATTTCTTCCACATAAAATTTTTTTTTCCCAATATCGCTATGGTTTACTCTCGCTTCTTTTAGTGCTATATTCTATCATTTCATAACAGAAAGAACTATCTAGACCAACAATTTCTGACATTTTTAATCTCATGACACAATAAACTAATTACTAAAATTCAGTGGCACACCAAAAAATATATATTTTGCCAATCTGACAAAAATAGGTATGATTTTGATTAGTTACAAAAATAATAATTACTTACTCTTTTGGTTCTAAAGTGACTTTTTAAAAATAATAGGTGTCTATAGTTGTACAACACAGTAAAGATCTGGTAGCAAGAATTACCCAATTAGGTGCAACCTTATTATGCTACATGAACAATAAGCTGCAACTGTATTATATGACGTATACATCTGTGGCTCAAGTCAGATACTCACACTACATGGTTATCGTTGTGTTGTCTGTTGTCATTTGTTTTTAACAATCTAAGGGAAAACAGGTCAGTGCTCCTGACTAAGTAGTCGGGTATTGCATGTTTTAGAAGTTCTTGCAGCACACTGGTTGAAAATCACTGATCTAGACTATACTGCCAATCTCAACCAGATTTCTCATTTAAACCACAGAACAACAAAACAAATTAAATGGCTGTTTTATAATTCTCTCAAAAGACAATACAGCTTTTGTTGCCTTCTAGCATATGATAGAAATTAATTAACTGCATTCAATGGGCTATTAAGACTTAATGCTTTCACATTACCCTGGTTGCAGCAGGTTGAAAAGACACTGTCCCTTGTCCAGATGTATCTATTTCCTTAATATCATTTCATCTATCACTGTAGCACTTGATTGCCATATAAATGTGAGTGTATGTGTGTATACATATATAAATTAAATATAATTATTTCTATAAATAAAAATGTTAAAAATATATATACATATATGCTTGTATGTTTATAGTCTGTCTTCCTCATTGGAATGTAAATTGTAGAAGGACATGGATTTTGCCTACCTTTTTCTATTTTGTTTTATTAACTGTCTAGAGCCTAGGGACCTGAAGATTGTTTTATACGAATTGGAAACTTAATACACATTCTCTTAATGAATCATGATATGAATAAATTTTCATGTTTCTTGCAAGCAGAGTATAAGGGTAATATGATTGCTAGGCAATTGAGAAAATGACCACGTTTAGAAATTCTTCTCTCTAGCTCCCCCAGCTCAAATTCTGATTGAAGTTTTACCTAGGACATTTGAAGCTCGGACTTAGAGAATTCAGCTTGAATTATGCAAATTCTGAAGCTCTTAAGACAATTTTATTTCAATAACACTCATCTTACATCATATTTCGGCCTTTTCTTTCTTATGTTGTGTTGTAGCACTTTGTTTACATGTGGACCAGATAGTAGAGTCTTAGAATTAAGAGATCATATTTGTTTTCTTTGAGTAAGTTTGCTGCAGCATACGTTTTGCATAGGATGAAAATATTCATTATATGATTAAATGAAATGTACAAAAGCATATAGAGTTGAACAGAATTCTGTTCCGTTTTGGTTTTCTCTAGCTTGAAAATCATAAAATTAGTTACTAATCAAGAACCATCTTGGACATCTAAGTAGTGTAAGGAGAACGTAAGGGCATGGAGTCTGACTCTCCAACTATGGTTATAACTCTTAACTTGCTATTGAGCATTTCAGCTGAGTCATTTACCTCTAGGCCATATCTACACGTGAATACTGTCCACTTTATAAATGCCCTCACACTGTACAGGAATGAGAAATGAACATCAAGTTGTTTTTTAACAGCTTACACATTTGTTGTAAAACCATAGTAGATATTGCTACCATTTTAGGTAATTTTAACTGTTTAAAACCACTTCAGCTTCATTCAAAAATAAACAATCTATATAATGGAAATATATTACCATCTCCCTCCACAGTTAATGAGGTAACAAAAATGCCTGCTCCATCCTAGGCAATCGGTGCAAGTATGGTAGTAATTACTGTTATGTTAACTATGTCATAGCTTGCTTTTCCAAACTGGAAATTAAATCCCTTCTTTCCTCTGTCATCATTCCCAGGGAAGGATTTTACTTTTAAAACGTTAGGTGCTCACATTTCTCATCTCTAAGGAACAAACTGTCTTTCTTTCAGAATATTACAAAACCACGAGCACACTTTCTGATGAAAATTCTATCTATATCTTTGAGCACCCTAAATACTACTTATCATATCTTAGCACCCCACATGAAATCCTGGGTCCTCTTCTAAATATTACATTTTGTTTCTACTCTCTCTCTCCTCCAAAGTTATGTTTGTACATTTGTTTTTTTTTTTAATTGTAGGAAATCATATTTTTATACCTTGAAGAACTAATGAATAATTCAAGAAAAAAATAAGGTCATTTAGCAGCAGGTAGGCAACACGAAAAAATTGTTCAATTATTTTAATTTTTGGCTTCTTGTTCTGATATTTTAATAAGCACATATTCTATCCAAACACATTAATTACAGACACCAGATACCACAGCATAAACTTATAATATCCTTAGTACTCATAACTATCACATAATTTTATAAAAAGCTCCAATGTGGAGCTCTGGTAGTTATACTATTAGAAATTTCACATTCTGAGAACCTGAAGAACCTAAAATATATGAGAAATAGATTGCCTACTCACGAGGATATAACTCAATGAATTTGAGTTCTGGTACCATGGTGCTGTTGGTCTGCTGGAGAATGTTCTGATCCATTTCATACTGAACAAATAATGCAAATAAAACAATCATGCCAACCTCCAAGCCAATGGCCATGAGAGGGAATTTGAACCTCATGTTTGTGGCAAAGGCCAGAGGCACACTGAGTGCTTCACAGGCTGCGGGAGGTTGATAAACACGCAGGGACTGCTCTGTGTGTGGAATCAGACTGCACGTTAAAGACGCTCCAATGATACTGCAAGAAAAAAATGGGTAAGTCTGGTTAAAATGTCCCACCCATTGGGGAGAATTATGCTCTTTAGCCAAATTGCACTAAATGCTGGTTTGAAGTGCATTCAGGTAACCTGGGAAGAAGCCAGGGGATGGAAATCACCTATTGTATAAAAGTGTCTTGGATCCTAGTGAAGTTAATTTAACAGACATTTCTTTTTTAATTTTAATCCTTAATTTCCAATTATAGTTTACTTTCAGTATTATTTTGTATTGGTTTCAGTTGCATAGCATAAAAGTTAGACAATCATATACTTTATAAAGTGTTCCCCCCAATATTTCCAGTACCCAGCTGGCATCACACACAGTTATTACATTATTGTAATAACAATATTCCTTAGGCTATACTTTATGTCCCCCTGACTATTCTGTAACTATCAGTTTGTACTCTCAGTCCCTTCACTTCCTCCATCCAGACCCCCAATGCCTCTCTCCTCCAGCAACCAGCAGTCCACTCTCTGTATCTGTGAGTGTGTTTCAAGTTTGTTCATTTATTCTGTTTTTTAGATTCCTCATATAAGTGAAATCAGTTGGGATTTGGCTTTCTCTGACTGACTTATTTCACTGAGCACAATGTCCTCTAGGTCCACCTACACTGTCACAAATAATGAGACTCCACTCATTTTTATAGCCAAGTAATATTCCGTTGTACCACTTCTTTATTCAATCACCTATTGATGGGCACTTAGTTTGCTTCCATATCTTGGCATTTTAAATAATGCTGCAATGAACATAGGGGTGCATATATTCTTTCAAATTAGTGTTTTGGGTTCCTTTGGATATATTCCCAGAAGTAGAATCACTGGGTGATAAGGCAGTTCCATTTTTAATTTCTGAGGAACCTCCATACTGGTTCCCACAGTGGCTGCACCAGTCTGCACTCCCACATCCCCACCAACAGTGAAGGAGGGTTCCCTTTCTCCACATCCTTGTCAACACTTGCCACTTGTTGATTTATTGATTATAGCCATTCTGAGAGGGGTGAGGTTATACTTCATTGTGGCTTTAATTTTTATTTCTCTGACAATTAGTGGTGGTGAGCATTTTTTATATATCTGTTCATCATCTACAGATACTTCTTGAGTTCTTCTCATATGACAGGCACAGCTTAGGCCCAATAGGTGACACAAAACAAAATATAGAATCTGTCTATAATTAGCATTCTTGAAAAAGTTGATCTAATTAGGAAGACAAAACTATAAGTAAATGATTGTATAAAACAGGGTAATAGAATAGTGGTTCTAGAAGTGTTAGGGAACAAAAATAAAGCAGCAATTTACTTTGTCTTGGGCCAACAACACTAGCATATGAAGCGATATGGATGGGCATTAATATGGGGAACAGACTGACAGATCTCAGAGGGGTGGACTAGATAAACCAGGGCGAATAGATTAGCCAAAGAACATATGTGCATAGCCCATGGACACAGACAATAGTGTGGTACAGGCCAAGGGAGGGATGGGCGGGGGCTGGGGGGAGGTGGGCAAAGGGAAGATTATGGGGGATGTATGTAATAATGTCAACAGTAAAAGATAAATACACAAAAATAAAATGGGCTTTCCCTGTTCAGGTAGCTCAGCTGGTTAGAGTGTTGTCCCCATATGCCAAGGCTTATTGGCATATAAGCCTTATTGTGGGTTTGATTTCCAGTCAGGGCACATAAAGAAGTATAAATAAGTGAAAAGACAACACACTCTCTGTCTCTGTCTCTCTCCCCCTCCCTCCAATTAAAAAATACAATTTTTTAAAAATAGGTTTTACCACTAAAACACATAGAGAGAACAGCATTAGGCTTAATAGGACATGGCATGTTTGAGGAATAGCAATTAGTTACACAAAGCTGTTATACAGGAGCAATGCAGAGGATAGCTTTGATTGTGGCTGGGCTGGTCTGTAAAAGGCCTTGCGTTCAATATTACAGATGCTGGATTATTAGCCTATGGGCAGTGGGGGGATTTAAAGCTATTATAAGTAGCGGTTTTGCTTATTTAGGATAATGTGGTTTTTTTTTCTTGAATCCTTACTCTGTTTTACACAAATGTAAATTTAGGGTTACACAAATATATATTAGTTTAAAAAAAAAGAGAATGAATTTACAGGTGGACATGGCCAATCCTCTCTCTTCACAAATAGTCACATGTGAGTAAGATGCAAAATGATTCAAAGCCACTGTGAGGATGGGCCTCCCGCCTGGAGCTGCCCTCCTAGCAGGAGAGACCTGTGCTTGAGAGATCATAGCTAGCAGCGAATAACATTCTTATCACTAAACTCCATTTTTTCAAAAGAATTTATTCAGAATGTGAAGGAGGGAGAAAGCGCAAAGGGCTGCTGGGACAAATTCTACATCAATACCAATGTTTATAAAAGAAAGAAGCAAGCTTGTTTTGTCTTATTTTGTCTTCCTGGTATACTTTTCCACAGGAGAACATAAGACATTAGGGCTAAATGGTCTCTGATGTTTTACACATGAACAACTCAAATATTTTGAGAATGGCTATTTGCAGTGTTCCTTACAGGAGGGCCCCGCAGAAGTGGGTTTCTGTGCTAATTGTGGGAACACGTGTGCACAGTCCACACTTTGGTATCTGATCTCAGCGCTCCTGAGACCGCCAACAAATCAGAAACACAAAGCATGTTAATCACTACATGCTAAGCTTATAAGTAACAAGTTACACATTGAGAGAAGTTCTAAACAATATCATACCTAAATGTGGTTTATACTGTTGAATATAAAACATGTTATATACATCGGAATATTAGACTTGTTGAGTAGTTCAGATTGGTTGCCCTTTTTTGAGTATACTCTCTCCTATTGAAATAAGCTGAGTCATGTATAATCTGGTAAATAATGACTTCTCTCCTTTAGCTCTTCTCTGAAGCTGTTCTCTCTAAATGGAGCATTCTTTCCACCCATTCCCTCCCCAGACCCCCAGCCCACATCATCCATCAGCTCTTAGATAAAAGGTTACTTCCTCATGGAAGCCTTGCTTGACGTCCCATTTGAACCCAGCTTCTCCCCATTATCTCTCATTGGATAGTGACCTTTTCTTTCATACCGCTTCCCATAGTGGTTTCCTGTGTGTGTTTAGGTGGTGTTTAAAATTTACATGACATTTTAAAAAATGGCTGTTTTCCTCACTGGCCTGTTATTCCCTAAGGACAGAGGCTGTGTCTCTTTTGCACATTATTTTTAAAAATTTTTTAATTACAGCTGACATATTCAATATTATATTAATTTCAGGTGTACAGTACAATGGTTAGACTTTTATATAACTTATGAAGTGAGCCCCTGGTAAATCTGGCACCAACCTGACACCATGCACAGTTATTACAATATTATTTACAATGTTCCCTAGACTGCACTTTACATCCCCATGACGGTTCTGTAACTGCCAGTTGGTACTTCTTAATCCCATCACCATTTTCACTCGTATATCATTTGCTTTCTAGAGTCAATACCATGCCTAGCACACAGTGGACAATTGGTAAATATTATTTGAGTGAATTAAATCAATGGCAGTGTTGAAGAGAGAAAAAAGCTCAGAAAGCAGTCCAAATCTTGTCATGAAGTGAAAGAGGGACAACCTCAATGCGGCAAGTTGAATTTACATTATAAATATGTGGGATCCCAATAGTAACTTTAATATGGCGGTTCACTCTCTCGTTACTTCAGTCAGTGAGGCTTATCATCGGGATCTCTTTGGCTTGAGCAAGCTGAAAATCAAGCTCAAATTATGAAGCTTGGAACCAAAGATCTGGCACACAGGAAAGAGTAGTGTGACCTTGACAGTTCTAAGAGCCTTTAAAGAAGCCTCTCTCCTGACAGGTCTCAGCCACAAGAGGAACAGGCTGGAGAGCAGGGCAGTTCTGAAGTGCCTTCATAGACTTTCGGTCTACGAAGTAGGTGAAGTAAATCTGAAATTATCATGAATGACAAAGCCATTTTCTCATCCTACACTGACCCTTAACTTGCTGTGTGGCTTTAGGAAAGTGATATTAATTTCTTTATCTCAATTTCTGAATACATGTAACATTGCCTAATGGTCATTATCAGAGACTTCTATTGGAGTTGCTTATTTTCGTTAGCAATGGCTGATTGAAGTACGACCACTACTCATTTCAAATTCTCTTTTTCTCAATTCTCTTGTGCACTGATGTTGAGAATGCAGATTGGAGCAGCCACTATGGAAAACATGATGGAGTTTCCTCAAAAAATTAAAAATGAAACTGCCTTATGACCTAGTGATTCCACTCCTGGGAATATATTTGAAGAAATTCAGAATGATAATTTGAAGAAATGTAGGCACCCCTATGTTGACTGAAGTGTTATTTACAATAGTCAAGATATGGAAGCAACCTAAGTGCCTATCAGTAGATGAGAGGGTAAAGAAGAAGTGGTACAATGGAACATTACTTGGCCACAAAAATGAATGAAATCTTACCATTTGTAACAACATGGATGAACCTAGAGGGTATTATGCTAAGTGAACTATGTCAGACAGAGAAAGAAATTTACCAAAGGATTGCAGTTGTATGTGGAATCTAAAGAATAAAATAAATGAACAAACAAAATGGAAAACAGACTCATATATAAAAAGAACAAACTGAGGGTTGCCAGGAAGGGGGTTAGGGAGAAAGGTGAAAGGACTGAGGAGTACAAATTGGCAGTTAGAAAATAATCATGGGGATGTAAAGTACAGCATAGAGTATATAGTTAATAATATTATAATAACTACATATGGTGCCAAGCAGGTATTAGAATTAGTGGGTATATCACTTTGTAAATTATATATGTATAATTTACACATATAGACAATTATATATAATTTACATATATGTAAATATGCACATATACATATATAATCATATATAATTTACACACATATAATTCATGTATAATTTATAATTATATAGAATTATTAAAATATATAATTGTCTAACCACTATGCTCTATACTTGAAACTAATACAATATTGAATGTCAACTGTAACTGAAAAAAATTCACTCTCCCCAGTTTTTCAAAGAAAGGATGTTCCAAACATGTTTCCCCTGCTTCACGAATAATAAAAATACATGCAGTAGCTGCTATCCCACTGTATATAATTAAATAAAGAACAAAAGCAAAAGAGATGGTAGAGCAGGAGGGCAGGGGACAGAGATCCGCATGTCAGTCCCAGAGAGATCCCGCCTGATTAGTGGAGTGGCGGTTGCACCCAAGGGAGCGAGCGAATGGCTTAAATGAAAGGGAAGTCACATAAGCCAGGCAAGCTGCTTTTCAAAGATAAGGTTGGAACTGAGGGCCTCCCAGAAAATGTGACAGATCTTTATTTTTTTTTCTTTCCAGAACTTGGTCTCTCTCCCCACTGCATTTTATCATTGTGCCTCAGCTTGCTGAGCCTTAGGCATCAATGTGTCTTTAGAAAAAAGTTTGGTGGCCTTTTTACCATCCCCGGGCACCTGGTATCTGCTAGGCTCTTCACATGCGCTCATTAGATTCTGAAAAAGCCCAGCAAGTGAGGTTCCTTTCTTATTGTCACGTTACAAATGGGAAAAGCAAGAAACTGAATGACTTCCAAAGTCTAATACCATTTAGGAAATTTCAGGACCCAAATTAAAATGCAAGTCTGTCTGACTCTGAAACTGTTGTTCTTTTTATGTGACTAATTGGGTTTTGGAGCTCCTAGACTAAGTTGTTCAGGTATTACTGTATTTTTATGACTACAGGATGCACCTAGGTTTTAGAGGAGGAAAATAGGAAAAAAAATTTTCAAGCAAAAAATGTGATAAAATATTTAATAACATAAACAACATAGGCCACTGCCTCCCCCCCCCACACAGCAAACCAGGTAAGCTATATTTGGACTATAAGATACACCCCCATTTTCCTGCCAAATTTTACGGGTAAAGGTGAGTCTTATAGTCTGAAAAATACGGTGCATCATAGGAAAAGTGCTCCCATTCACAGAAATGGGAACAATTGTGTATGTATATATACACAGGTATGTGTATTTATATTTAGCTTCAGTTTTTAAATTATGAAAACTATAAACAAATTTTTCTTTTTTAAATGATTCACACCATAGGGGACTTTCTATCCATTCACTCCCACTCCCATATCAATAGTTTAGTATTCATCTTCCCAGTCTCTCTCTATACATTTATATATAAATGCATTCTTATAAATACATGTATCTTATTTTTAATATCAATAACTTATCATATCAATAACATACATCATAGTATAATACACTTTTATTTAAAATGTAGCCATATATCTTATTTGTCCTTAAATATTTTTTAATTTTTCAATTACAGTTTAACCATATGTCTTGAAATATCAGTTTGTCTCTTGATTATTAAAGATGGTAAAATGTTATGTCCTGGTCAGGTTGCTCAGTTAGTTGGAGCACCATACAGCAGAAGGTTTCAGGCTTTATTCATGTACTTAGGTTGTGGGTTCAATTCCAGGTCAGGGAAGGTAGGAAAGGCAACTGATTGGTGTTTTCCATAGGTGATGATTTAAAAAAATCAAATTCAAAATCTATGGTTCATCTATCATATGAACCATTTTACCATCTTTTTTTTTCTTTTTTAATCCTCATGTGAAGATATGTGTATTGATTTTAGAGAGGACAGGGAAAGAGAGAAAAATATCCATGTGAGACGGAAACACTGATCAGTCATCTCCCCTATGCACCTTAACTGGGGATCAAACCTGCAACAAAGGTATGTGCCCTGACTGGGAATTGAACCCACAACCTTTTGGTGCATGGGATGATACTCCATCCACCTGACTCACTGGGACAGGGCAGATTTTGATGATTTAGTAGAGGATCACTAATGATTCTTATTACAACCTAAAGGATAATAACTGTACTCTGAGACTCTGGGCATCATGACAAGCAGGGAAAGGAGGTGTTTAGAAGCATTTTGGGGCATGTAGCATAGGGTGGATCTTAGTACCTCAGACTTTGATTCTAGACTGTTATGACAATGAATCATCTCCAAACTCATAAATATGCAGACAATCATGCGCTGGGCAATAAGAGGATAGTGACCTAGGGGCAGTTTGATTTTTGCAGGAAAAAAGGAAAAGCATTGTTGATCTTACTGTGTTGTATTTTTGTTTATATGTATGTGTGTGTGTGTGCAGGTAATTTTAGGAGCTCTAATGTAACTTATCTTTGGTTTCTAGGAAATACAAAAATACTTATTCAACAATTTAAAATAATTTGGATATATGTGTTAATGTTTTTGATAATTTTTCTTTTAAACACTTCATCCTGTGTCTAGCCTAGTAAAAATAGCTCGAGACTTGTTCAAAGGTCATTTAGTGTTGCTTAAATATAATTAAGGTCATTCTATCACTTTATTGCCAGAGCTGTCATTTAAAAAGTCTGTTGTAGTAAATCAAGATCACAATAACCAGCTGAGTGTTTGTGGGTATTCAAGAGAATATGGGTTGATGTTTATTATTTTAGCAGGTAACACATACTTTATAAAGTAGAACAGCTTTCATACATGCATATAGATTGCATAGCTAAGATGTATGGTTGGCATCTCCAGAATAAACTGAGGAGAAAAGGTAATTCTGGGACAGTAGTGGACAAAAAAAAAAAAACATTAAATTTTTGTAACTTCATTTTTAACTGGGTGTAATGGAAAATTTGAGCATTTGCTCAAGTACTTCCAAATCAGTGTTTGAAATCTTTAACGTCATCATGAAGAGAATGGATTGAATCTGACCATGTTTTGGGACTACCGGACATGAACAAATTGTCTCCATAGCCAGTGACTGAAAATTAGAAAAGACAATGAATGAATAGTCAAGGCAGTAGTGGCAAAGAATTCTCATCAAAAACTATTAGAATATTATATTTTAGTTTTTGAGATAATTATCACCTTGCAAATGTTTCACTAGATTTAGAGAAATCTACTTTCAATTTCCAAAGCTCTGCTCTGTGAATTGAAATCACTCCCTCCCCCCACATATGAACAGCTTTTTATTTTTAAAATATTTTATTTATTTATTTTTAGAGAGAGTGGAAGGGAGGGAGAAAGAGATGAAGAGAAACATTGATGTGAGAGAGAAACATGATTGGTTGCCTCTCACACACACTCCAACGGGGGACCTGGCCCCCAACCCAGGCATGGTGACCTTTAGGTTTTCAGGGTGACACTCAACCTACTGAGCTATGCCAGTCAGGGCTAGATAGCTCTGTTTAAAATGTGAATAATGATTCATTTTCAAACGGAATATGTAGTAACACAGTCACAGTCATCATTTTGGCAATACTGGTAAACTGACTAACAACCAGCAAGTATTTATTATCTGTTATGCCTTCAGAGTATACATATAGAGGATATTAAAATTACAGACATGTTTTTCACTTTGGACCCTCAGCTAGCAAAATAAGAAGAGCCACATGTAAAGCAGGCAGCAGATGACGAGACCTAAGATGGGATGGATACCCAGTGGGAAAACGAAATCAAAGCCATGGTTGCCTGAGTGGTACCCAGGAGGGCAACCACATTTTAGCAAAAAAATGCATGAGAGGTTGGGGTACAGTGGGGCTTGTGGAGTGAAGCAAACTGAAAACCTTGAAAGTGAGTATATTCTTCATTAACATAATTTATACTTGTGTCCTGGAAAGTTATATTAAAAGAGTAATTATTTTCACCAGGAATTCATGGTCTGATAACTTTGACTACAATGTATGAAGTGGGAGGTTTTTTAAGCTTTCAAGAATAAACTTGGCTTGAGGCTAAATAAGGATGATGAGTATCCAAATGAACTGAAGTTTAAAAAAGATTTAAAACAATTTTTTGTTGTCATTTTCCTCCCTCATAGTTTTTGCCTTGGACTGCTAGCTCAGACTCATTTTATATTTTTTGCCTGGAGTAGCAGGAGTAATGAAATTGTAGGGCGAGTTTAAGAGAAACAAAAGGAAGCAAAGTGAGTGTGTGGGAGCAGGTCATAAACCAACTAGCAAGACCCGGATCCTCATTCCCACGCTGCCAGGTCTTACCACTGCAGTGATTTTTTACTTAATTTGGGGTTTTTATTAAATGCCACACCATTCATTGGGAAAGTCTGACTTACAGCTAATTTGTTGCTCAGTTGAAGGACTGTGAGACAAAGGACACTTGTTTGCCCACTTTTCAGAATTCTCTGCAGGTTTATCGTTCCACGTCTTAAATAATAGACAAACATTTGCAAATAAATGTGATGTTTTCATGAGCTAATCATGATATATACAATTACACTGAAAACAAATGCCTATTTAATGACTTGATTTCTAGCATGTCTTACTTTCCATTGTTCTACCAAAAGCTGCTATTTTCACTTTTCTAAATGACTGAAATATAAGAAGTGTCTTTCTATGCAGGGTCACAGATGAAATATTTTAGGAAAAAAAATAGCCAATCAGCTTCTCAGCAGCAAAACAAACATTTCAAAACCAAGCCATGCTCTTTAAATCACAGCTTGGGGCTATGGCTATTTAACAAGAAATGAGAGCTAGTCTGTGCTGTTTTTCCCCAAATGTCTATTGCATTTGCAGTAGTCTTCGTATATATCAGTATACTGCCAGATGCTATAGAAGTATTAGCCAGTTTGTGCTGTACTAAATGAAATATAACAATGGAAAGGTACATGCCTACCCTTATTTCACATGCAAAAATAGGAAAGATACAGGAAAATCAATGCAAATAGGAATTTAGTATTATCATAACTCAGACAAATTAAACCAATATTCCTCTACTTTCTACAAAGAAAAAAATAAGTTTCAACCTAAGATGAGAAGAGATGCTCAGTATAAAACAGACACATTGTGTCTTTGAGAGAGCAACAGTCAATTACTTGTTATGGTAATGAGGCATTTGTCCTGTACATAGGGCCTAACAGACTTCCTCAGAAAGGAAGCTAAACATAAAGGTCAGTAGGAAAATTCCTTCCTATAGCCTAGATTAAACAACAACGTTCATAGAGCTTCAGAAATGGAATGAATCAGAAAGATTCTATTTCTCTTTTATTACAGGAAATTCATCCAAAAATAAAGTTTTTGCTTGCAGTTGAAGTATATTTTCAGGTAATATACAGCTAATGGTAGTACAGTGGTAGTAGCTAAGACAGCTAATGGTAGTACTAAATTTAAACTAGTCTAATTTACAAGGTTTCTTCCACTGTCTATTAATTGGAGATTCATCCTATATTGAGAGAGTCAGTATGTTTTCCAGTTCAAATGCAGTTCTTATTACATTTAACTACCAGCCAATATGACAATTTTTCCAGTGAAATAAATAGATTAGAGTATTTTGCATACATAGGTCCTACTTTAATGTCCATTGTTAAATGGCTAGATGCTAATCGGTAATGATCTATCAATAAGACACGACTTACCATTTTAAGCCTGCTGCTGGTACTGGGATTAGCCATCCTTCTGAGGTCACTGTGCTTATTAGTAATCTCCATTTAGATTGATGGATGTTGGGTAAATAAAGAGAAAACTGAAATATTTGACTTTAAAATGAGGTAAAAAGGACAATGTTACAATATTGAAAATCGAAGTAGCAAAACAACTGATTTATTTCAATATGGTTAATAAAAATGCTTAGTTCTGTTCTTCAACTTTAGCATCAAACTCACCCACAGGGCTTGTTAATACACAGATTGCTGGGTTCTACCCCTCAGAGTTTTTGATTCAGGAAGATTAAGTGGGGCTGGAGAGTTTGCTTTTCTGACAAGTTCTCAGAGACTGTGCTTTGAGAATCCAAGTCTAAGTCACGGAATTGTTGTGGGGAACTTGGGCGTGTCCTTCTGAATGAGACCATTTTTCCCCTTTAACACAATAGATTCATTTGATCCATAAGACCTGCTGACACGTGATTATGTGTTTGTATGAAAAATTTAAACTCTCATCAGCAGCCTAATTAGTACGAGAAAGTTCCAACAGAACAAAAAAATAGTACCCAGAATTCTGCAAAAACAGATTTTGAGGTATATGACATTCAGCAAAAATAGTTACTCAAAGTATAGAAAATTTTATGTGACTATATATGTGTGTGTGTGTGTGTGTGTATACACACTGCAGTAAGATGAAAAATATGCAGTGTGTCTGCCAACTGTATTCATTATCATATAAAGATTATAAATTGTGTGCATATTTATGTTTAAGCCAACCTCAAAAATTCTCCTTTTCTGTCTTAATAAGAACATAATGAGAAAGTAGTATATTTTGGAGTGAAAGTTATTCATGAAAAGATTCTGCTGAAAGGAACCCCAGAAATCATTTAGTAAATACTCTGCTGGTTCTTCTCTCTTGGCTACACCGCTGACCCTTCTCCGTCCACCCTTTTCCACCCGGCCTCTGGCCTGAAGCTGACCCTCTGGCCTGCACCACCTGGGCTCCCTTTCTTGTGCCTTCTGGGTGGAATGAGCCAGAGAGAGGCACTGGTAGGACGGAAGGTGAGAGGGAGTAGAGGCCAGGGCCTTTCCTGCCCACCCCTTCCCTACTTCCACACTCCGTCTCTGGGAGGCGGTGTCTCCATTTTGATCCCACTGTAATTTCTTGCTGTAGTCCTACAGTCCTAGCCGTTGAAGGGCTTTTCCACGGCTGTTAGTCACTATTTTGTTCCTTTATTTAACTAAAGCTATGGTGGTCATCATTTGGCAATATGTAAGTGTATCAAATAAATACTTTTACACTTTAAACTCACACAATGACATGTGTCAATTATTTCACAGAAAGCTGAAATGACACAAAGCATCTGTGTTGAATTCCCTGTCTAAACTCTGAGTGAAAAAAAAACCCTCCTTTATTTTACCTATTAAAAAACAGATGCAAAAATATTAACTGAGTTATGTAAGGTTCTCTTTTTTCACTATGTTCAAAAACAATGACTTCGAATTTGACAATGTAAATTAATAAACAGATAACATATCTATTACGCTTATAGGCCCTTTTTAAAAAATATTTTATTTATTTATTTTTAGAGAGAGGGGAAGGGAAAGAGAAAGAGAGGGAGGAAACATCAATGTGTGGTTGCCTCTCACATGGCTCCCACTGGGGACCTGGCCCGAAACCCAGGCATGTGCCCTGACTGGGAATCAAACCGCGACCCTTTGGTTCACAGCATGCACTCAATCCACTGAGCTACACCAGCCAGGGCTTATAAACCCTTTTTTAATAATGAGAGCCACACATGGAAGTTACCATTGATTCTCTAGAAAACAGCTTAGCACATTAAGCATTTCACTATTAATACACTCATGTGTCTTTCTTATCCTCTGGATATATTAATAATCTTTTTTTTACTCACTACTCAAAACCAATAGGCAAAATAAACTAAAAATCTTTTAAAATATAATTTCACAGGACTGATAAGTATTTGAGTATATTAAGTCTATCATCACAGCTGGGAAAGGTTGTTTACATAACTGAATTAATATCTAATTTCTTTGATTACCAAAACCTTTAACTTAGATGTCACTTCTCATTCACCTTCTCATATGCACAAGTACTGACTTTCCAATTACATCATCACCACACACAAAGCAGCGACAGTGATTTATGTTTTAAAGTGCCGATTGACAAAAATACCTTTAAATATATAGCTCACACCTTAAGAAAAGAAGCCAAAGAAAATAATAACAGAAATTCTTGCAGGGCGCTATGGGTGTCCTGAAAGACAGCACTATGAGTACAGATCTGTTACAATCAATCTTGGTGATGCTCATAGTATTGTCACATTTCCTTTCTCTACATCTTATAATATGTAAAATAATTTCAATTTTCACACTTTAAGGAAGTACTATTATATAATTTAGTTCTCAAAACTACACATTGCGGTAAGAATTAGTATCCCCACTGAAAATTGGGGGGTAGGGTGGGACAAGGTTCAGAGATATTCGAGGCCAGATAAACCGCTTCTTAATAGGAATTGCTCAGACTAAATGGCTACATGGACTAAAACTGTACGTCCATTTGACAGAATAGAACCTAGAAATGAGACATTTAAAAAATTCTCCTACCTAGACATAAAATCAGTGAGCAAAAAAGCCAGAACTTGAACCAAATTCTTTGACATTAACTAAATAAATATTACGGTCTTTCTAGGTCAACAAACTAGTACCTGGACTGCACTACTACCACTCAGGAAGAAGCACTTCTGAACTTGAACCTTCTTCCCATGTGTTGATACTAATCTACTACATGGTTGGTGAGGATATTAAGAAAGTTTTATAGGTATGCAACTCAAGGAAACTTGTTTCTACTTACCTTCTTTTGAGAAATATGGAAGTTGCATTATTCTTTTTGGTTCCTCAAATAACTTTCTAGTCTGTAAAAAGCTTTTTACAGTATCCCTTTAAATAAATACAGAAGTAAAATTATAATAATCACTCAGCTTCAAGGTTTCAAAGCTACCCTTTTTTCCTACTTGATTCTAATAGTCAAGATGCCACAACTTCTCTCCCAAAGAAGATAAAAGGAAATAGAAATTTATAAGCCAAATCTTGCACTTCTTGATTGAATTTCCCCTTTTAGCAAATAGAGGGATGTCCTTCCCCTCAAAGCTCCTGTCTTTCTCTTGCTCACTTTACACTTGCTTGTCAACCTACTGCACTGTGTTCTCTGTCCCCACACCCCCCCTGAACTGGCAATCGCCAAGACCATCACAGCCTCATCAGCAATAAACATAACAGAAACTTCTTTACTCTATATCTTACTTGTCTAGGTAGCATTGGGAAATGTTGCGTACAACCTTCTTCTTGACTCACTTTCCCCTTGGCTTTGTGATGCTTGTATTTCTTCTTGTCTTTCTTCTCTGTCTCCTTCATTTTCAGCTTCCCTTCCTCTGGCTCACCCTTAAATCTTGCTATTCTTCACCATTCTTTCCTAGGCCCCTTCCCCTTTACCCTTTATATGTTTTCCAGTTTTGTAGTTCCTTTCCCCCCACTTCTGTAGTTTCAATGCCACTTATATGCTGATGTTCCCCAAACTTCTATCTCCAGCTCAGATCCTATTCACACCTCACCTGAAACCAACCTGCCCACAATGAATTCATCCTTGGCTCCTCTCAGACTCTGATCATCACCAGGTGCTCCCCATTCCAGTGAATGTCATCACTAGTCACCCCAGTGATACAAAGCAGATGTTGCCATCCCCACCTCACATCCCAGGTCTAACTGATTTCTAAGACCTGTAGTGTCTGCTTTGGAATTAGACCCTCATTCTGTTACAGAACAGACCCAGGGAGGGGTGGCTGAATGATATACTATTACCGAATGGACCCACCACTGCGCTCTGGGGGTCCCCCTACCTGTACTAGGTTCACCTTACCCACTGCCAGGGAAAAACATCTCAATACCAGAGATTGGTGAAAAGGAAATGGATTATTTATTTTAAAAGTTATACAGACTTACAGTAATGACTTAATGTCCTTATTAAAAATACTAAAGTCCTTTAGAATATCCACAAACACACAGTCCTTCCTTCTCCCTTTAGCCCAGTCTGGGGTACCATATCTCAGGAAAAGTAGAAGTCCGTGGTTCAGACAGCCCCTTGGTTCCGACACCATCATCTGTGTTGCCACCACAATCTCCAGTTAATCCAAAACTGTGTGGCACCTTTTCATGGCCCACCAGAAAGAATCCTTCCACCCCTTTTCTTACAGGCAAAGTTTTTCCTTCTTCCTAAGCCATGTGGCAAAAAGGGAGCACCCTAAAGCTGCAGGGTCCCAACCAAAAAGCCCCAGCATGGCTGCTGCACCTGGGTTTAAATCCCAGTGCCAATCTTCCTTTGCAGCACCATTTCCCACTCCTCCCACAACTGGCCACAGCTTCAGGCATTCCCTATTCTTCCAGCTTTACAGGTGTGGCCCCATGGCAAAGGGCCAATCATCTCCAAGCTCTCACACAGGCACTGTAATCAGGAGGAGTTGCCTCCCAGTTACATCCTGGGTTGAAGTCACTCCCATCCCCTTGACTCAAAGCATGGGCACAGCTAATTGACATATCCATGGAACCAGTTATAGATATGTTAAATGACCATTCTAGAGGTTATCTTCGAAACTGTTGCCATGCAAAACAACTCTCAATGTCCCTGTTCCATGAGTCCCATCCCCTAGCTCAGACTTGTAGGGGTGAGGACATCCTATATACATATTTTTCCTAATATTTCCTGGACACCCTGGGTTCTGGATCCCATTACAAATCCCCATTCGGGCCATGCCCCACCCCCAACCTTCGCTGCACCCTGTTACAGTTCCTAGAATCACTACAGGACACAGTCATAGTTTGTCACCTACATTAGTGAACAACTTCCCAACCAGTCCCCCAGCTTCCTGTCCTGCCCCCTGCCATACGATGGAGTGATCTTTCTGAAATGCAAACCTCACTGTATCACCCTCTAATTCAGAAGGTCGCAGACTGCCCTTCACATTGCTTATAAGGACGATGGGACCTGGGCCTGCTCTTCGCACTCCAGCTTCACCCATAGTCATCTCTTCTAACTCCACTGGACACGACCATCTCTTACCTTGTGCTCCAAACTGGCTCGTGCTGGAGCTCCCATGCTCTCTTACCTGTTACGCTTCAAACATGATGTAACCTTTTCCTCAAATTCTTACCCTTCTCTGCCTCTATCTTCTCTCTTTACTGGTCTAAATCCTATTAATTATATGATCATGAGGATTAAATGAGATGAAAAGAAAAAATGCTTAGATTTAAGCAAAAATAGCAAATGTTCAGTAATAACACCCTTTAGGACCTCATATTTACCTAAACAATGCACTTACACTTTCAAATCACCAGCTGGTTCGTCGCCCCTCTGCTACGCTGCAGCGTTGCGTGGGCTGTTACTGTGCTAATCTTACTTACTGCACTGTCCCTGCATCTAACACACTGAGACGGCAGACACGAAAGAGGTGGTTGTTGAATTGAACTAAGCTGAAATGTGCTGAGCTGAACTTCAGAAGCCAAAATTGTAGTTTCATTTTTGAACAGTTGTTGTTTAGGACTTTGTAATATCAAATACATACTTTTGTGGGTCTAGAAACTAAATCTCCAAGCACATGTTAAATCCTTCCACTGAACAGGCTACTTACGATAAAAATGAATTTCTGTAAGTCAAGCAGCGAGTTACTTTTACATTCGGATTCATGCTATGCTTCTCATGTAATGCTCCTTGCTGACCCACTGTCTTATTGCTCAATAATGTTAATGAGTAAAAAGGTTACTGATTACTGTAAATATACACACTGGTGAGAACCGAAGTGCATTATGTGATGAGGGAATGGCTCTTTTTCTCCCCCTCTCAGGAGACTTGCAACCATCATCTTTGTCGTTGTCACATTCACCATGAGCTACAAGTAAGGCAGCCTTCTCTGTCAGGCTTAAAATCCATCTTGTAAGTGAAATCCGTACCATGCCTGCAGCCTGCTGCAGCAGAACCATGAAGCTCATGCCTACCAGCATCATGGTCTCTGAGAAAAAAAATGAAAAAAAAAATTAAGCATTTATGAGATTTATGACTATATTGAACATATATTTACTTTATGAAACAATGATTGTGATTTTAAGAAATGGACTTATATAGCTTCTCACAGATTGAAACTTTCTGTAGTAATAAATTTTCTTGGTCAGATGGACGGTTTTTCTTAATAAAAATCTGTCTCATCCTTTACCTAATTAATGTAGGCTTTATTCTTGGGCTACCCATTCCTTCATCGGAACCCAGGAATATAGCAGGAATGTTTCTTAATACTTTAGAAACACAAGAATTCAAAACCTAATCAAAGGAGAAGAGTAAAACTTTGGTCTGTAATAATTTATAGAACCAATGAGCATCTCCAATAGTAAGGAAGTTAATTTAAAACCCTGTTTTTAGCCTTGGCCAATGTGGCTCAGTTGGTTTGAGCATCCTGCTGTAGACCAAAAGGTAGCGAGTTTGATTCCTGGTCAGGGCACATGCCTGGGTTGCAGTTTTGGTGTCTGGTTGTGGTGTGGTTGGGGTGTGTATGAGAGGCAATGGATTGACGTTGCTCTCTAATATCGATGCTTCTCTCCCTCTTTCTCTCCCTCTCTTCCCCTATTTCTAAATCAATGGGCATGCCCTCACAAGAGTATTTTTAAAAAATTAAAAACCCTGTTTTTAAACATTTTTTCTCTGGATCATGAAAGTCTTTCATGCACCACTAAAAAGAGTAAGTGATAGATATGCAAGGTTATCCACCAAAAATAACATTGGATATTTCTAATGAGTGATGGATTTATAATTCCATTACAACTTTACTTTTAGTTCCTTTGATTCTCTACTCATTATTATTAAACAATTGCCAAGTACTACCTTTATAATAATCCTCTCTTTTAAAATATTTTTGAAATATCTTTTGTTTCAATTAAATTTTGCTCTAATTCTTCTTTATGACCATTAACTATTAAAGTTGGCTATCATTGTCCTGTTAGGGGTCCTGTCGGAAAAGCTGAATAGCCCGCCTCCTTCAATTTATGCGCAATGTGCTTTTGAGTATCCTGAGTACCTTAGTGGCTTTGCCCTGAATGTACTCCAGTTTAAGTATAACCCCATTAAAAAGTGTTAGCCAACTATAAACATAATATCCCATGCCTGATCCATCTTTTGGTTTATTTGTTATATGAGACCAAAGCAATGCTTGAAAAGCATTTGAAATAAATCCTGTTAATTAATATACTCCCACTTACCAATAGTAAAGTTCAGAATAAAATTGAAGGCTATAAAACTTTTTTCTCCCACTGTGGATAGATAGCTCTTATCATTAAATAATGCAGCAATTGCTTCACCTGAGATAAGCAAGTGGGAAAGATAAGATGTTCCTATGTCCAAAGGGAGATGAACTTTTTTTTTAACTTAAGCAGTGCAGTATATATATGTGAACACAATTCATTTCTTTTCCCTGTTGGGTTGCCCTGAATTATGCAAAGTGGTAGTAGTATCCTATGGCAGAAATGTCCTAAAAGATCTTATCACTTGCTTCAGTACTAAATAAGCCCATTATTTAATTCTAAGAGGAACTGAATTAATAATTATTGTTGTCCTATAATTAGCTTTAATAATGTTAGTAATGATGGGTTAGGGAATGCCTAAGATTCACTACAAAGGTCTAGACACAGGGGCATCCAACCTGGGGTCTACGGGCCGCATACGGCCCAGGATAGCTACGAATGTGGCCCGACACAAAACTTTAAATTTACCTAAAAAATTATGAGATTTTTTTCATGATTAGATGTCATAATGTATTTGATGTGTGGTCCAAGACAACTTTTATTCCAGTGTGGCCCAGAGATGCCAAAAGTTTGGATACTCCTGGTCTAGACAGTGGAATACTAGTTAGCTCAGTAGTGATCTACATATCTTTGTTCTCAATAACCTTCCATGGAATCACTCACTAATTAGCTCTTAGTAAATTGCATTATGTAGTCTAAGGGTTATATAATATGTATTACAGAATTCAACATTATGTTCCATTATTAAAATTAATTATAAAGCCCTGGCCTGGTGGCCCTTTTGGTTGGAGCATTGTTCCATACACCAAAGGATTGTGGGTTTGATTCTATGTCAGGACACATACCCAGGTTGTGGGTACGATCCTGAGCAGGGGCCAACTGATGTTTCTCTCTCACGTCAATGTTTCTCTCTGTTTTTTCTCTCCCCTCTTCTCTCTTCTCTCTCCTCTCTCTCTCTCTTTATCTCACCAATCAAAAGGCACAAAGTGTCTAGATGGACAAAAACAAGAATCAAATATATGCTACAAGAAACCTACTTCAGAGATAAGGATGCATATAGACTTATCAGTGGGTGCAGGGATGAAAAAAGATAACATGCAAATAGAAACCAAAAGAAAGCAGGAGTAGCTTTAAGTCAAAAACATTAAGAAGAAAAAAAGATCATTATGTAATAATAAAGGAATTAATCCATCAAGAAGATATAATAATTATACATACCCCAATATCAAAGCACCTAAACATATTCAGCAAATACTAATATATATGAAGGGAGAAATAGACAACAATACAATAACACTCGGGGACTTTAACACCCCACTTTAAACAACAGATAGATCTCCAGGCAGAAAGTCACAAGAAAATATGACTTGAGCCATGCATTAGATCAAATGAATCTGATGGATCTCTTTAGAACATTCTATCCAACAGCAGCAGCAGGATATGCTTTCTTCTCAAGTGCACAGATATCATTCTCAAGAATAGCACTTAAACCCTGGCTGGGTGGCTAGGTTGGTTGGAGCATCATCCCTTACACCAAGTGGCTGCAGGCACATACCTAGGTTGTGGGTTTGATCCCTGATGTAGGGGTGCATACAGGAGGTTACTGATCAATGCTTCTCTCTCTCTCTCTCCCCCTCCCTCTCTCTCTAAAAGCAATAAAAACATATCCTCAAGTAAGGATTTTTTTTTAAAGAAAAAAGAATAGAACTTAAGATAGGACATAAAACATATGTTAGCAAATGTAAGAAAATTAAGAAGACTGAAATCATACCAAGTATCCATTCCAACCACAATGTTATGAAACTAGAAATCAGTAACATGAGAAAAGGTAGAAAATCTACAAATATGTGGAAATTCAACAACCCACTCCAGAACAACCCATGGGTCAAAAAAAAAAAAAAAAAAAAAAAAAAAAAAAAAAAAAAAAAAAAAAAAAAAAAAAAAAAAAAAAAAAAAAAAAAAAAAAAAAAAAAAAAAAAAAAAAAAAAAAAAAAAAAAAAAAAAAAAAAAAAAAAAAAAAAAAAAAAAAAAAAAAAAAAAAAAAAAAAAAAAAAAAAGGGTCATCAAAGAATATCTTGAAACAAATGTAAATAGAAACACAACATATCAAAACCTGTGGGATGCTACAAAAGCAATTTTGAGAGGAAAGCTTGTAGTGATAAATGCATATGTTAAGAAATTAGAAGGATAACAAATGAACAACCCAACGTGTGAGATAGAACAACACAATGAGAGGCATCACTGTGGCAGACTCCAGCCAGCACAGTCTGCATGTTGTGGCTGAAGATGAGAACAAATGCACACAGACTATAATAGTCCTGTGGTGAAAAGGGATGGTATGGGTACTCTCTTAAGATGAGAATCCTACAGCTGCTTCTCTCAAGGGGAGAGAACCTTGGCCACTCTCTCAAAGGGAGAGCACCCGGACTCTTGCCTGGACAGGCTTTTATTATTTCTCTTGGATTTTATTATCTATTACATAGGATGTTGTTGTCTACATTTTAGGTACAATCAAGGAAATTAAAATAACACATGCAGAAGGGAAAGGTGGCGAGCCGATCATGCTCCGTCCTTGGGAAAATTCACACAGGCTTTGGAAGTTACCTTGAAAATAAGCAATAAACATCTACTGTTTCAGACCAGGGTGAGGGAGTGTTAGCAAGAGCAATCTGTAACAGTCTGGATGCATTTTCTGGGCCTGGTTCCCACGGGAAAACTCAGTTTGAAGGTCTGACTCCTGCCCACCACTTTGCTTCTGTCGGTTTTCCATATCGAGTTGAGTCACATTCACCAGTTTGAAACAAACCAGTTCCCTACACGTTACACTTTCTGATTTCAAATTTACCACACAGCTGTTGTAATTAAGACAGAATGGGCCCTGGCTGGTGTGGCTTAGTGGATTGAGCACTGGCCTGCATGCAAACCAAAGTGTTGCCTGATCGATTCTCAGTCAGGGCGCATGCCTGGGTTGTGGGCCAGGTCCCCAATAGGGGGTGTGCAGGATGACACCACACATTGATGTTTCTCTCCCTTTCTATCTCCCTCTCTTCCCCTCTCTCTAAAAATAAATAAATAAATATTTCTTAAAAAGAAATAAATCTTAAAAAAAAAAAAAAACACACACACACAGTTTGGTACTGGTATAAAAACAGATGCCCAGACCAATGGAACAGAAAAGAGACCCCAAAATTAATACCCCATGTATACATTCAACTGGTATTTGATAAGGAAGCTAACAGCATCAATGGGGAAATGACAGTTTCTGAAACAACTGGTGTTTGAAACAGTGATGACCACATGCCAAAAAGTGAAATTGGAAACTTATTTTATACCCTTCACAAAAAAATAACTGGAAATGAATCAAAGAATTAAACTTGAAATCATAAATTCCTAGGAGAAAACATAGAAAAAAAATCCCCTTAATATGGCTGTTGGTAAAAAAGTTTTTGACCCTGGCTGGTGTGGCTCAGTGGATTGAGTGCCTGTCTGAAAAGCAAAGGGCCACTGGTTCGATTCCTAGTCAGGGCACATGCCTGGGTTGCACGCCAGGTCTCCAGTGGTGGTGTGTGGCAAGAGGCAACCACACATTAACGTTTCCTTCACTCTTTCTCCCTTCCTTGACTTCTCTCTAAGAATAAGCAAATAAATTTTTTAAAAAGTTTTCGAATATAACACCAAAAGCACAAAGAACAAAAGAAAAACAAGAATAACTACATCGAACTTAAAAGCTTTTGCACTGCAGAAGAAACAATCAACAAAATGAAAACACAAACTATGGAATTGAAGAAAATGTTTGTGAACCACTTATTTCACAAGGGGCTAATAATCAAAATTAATAAAGAACTCATACTACTCAATAATAAAAACACAAACAATTCAATTAAAAAAAAAAACAGAACATAAATCAACATTTTTCCAAAAAAGACATCCAAATGGTCAATAGGCACCTGAAAAAGTGCTCAACTTCACTAATCACCAGAGAAATAAAATCAAAACCACAGTGAGATAATTACCCCCACACCTGTTACAGTGCTATCACCAAGAAGACAAAAAATACCAAGAGTCCATGAGCACAGGAGAAAAGGCAGCACTTGTACACTGTTGGTAGGATCGCAAACTGGTTCAGCCACTGTGGAGGCCAGTGTAGAGGTTTTTCAAAAACTCAAAAGGAACTACTACACAATCCAGCAAACCTACTTCTGCCTATATTTCCAAAGGAAATGAAAATTTGTCATTGAAGAGATATATGCACCCTCCTGTTCATTGCAGCATTATTCACAACAACAAAGATCTGGTCATCAGTGGATGAGTGGATAAAAAAGATGTGGTATATATGTACAATGGAATACTAATCAGTCATGAAAAAAGATAAAATCCTGCAATTTGTAACAATGTGGATAGATCTTGAAGGCATGATGCTGAGATAAGTCACACAGGAAAAGACAAATACTACATGATATCTCTTACATGTAGAATCTAAAAAAAAATCTGAGCCTGAAAAAAACAAAGCATGGGATGGTGGTTATCAGGGGCTGGGGCCTGGGGAATGGGGGAGATGTTGTTCAGGGTACCGATTTTCGACTAGTAGGTAAATAAGCACCGGAGAGCTAACACCCAGTGCAGTGACTGTAGACAACACAACTGTGTTATAAGCATTAAAGTAAGCTAAAAGACGAGATCTTAATCGTGATTAAGATCTTAAATGTGATTTTTAAAGAAAAATGTTTTTAAAATGTGTATGTGAATTGGTGGACACAGTAAAATTATAGTTTATTAAGAAAACAAATTATGTACTTAAATACCTTAAGCATGTATGATAGTTTGAAATAAACAGGAAACTTGGTTCATTTTTGCTTTTCCTATATTGTGAATCAGTAAAGTTTACTCAATAAAATTGTATTGTATATATCTACCTGAAAATCTGACACATTTGGCCTAGACCTCTTTTCTTAGATCTTTAATACTGCAAGATGTTTGCATACAGTTACTAGTTCTTACCAAGCCAGTCTGTCATGGTTAAACAATGAGATGATTTGGAACTAACATATATGTGTGTGTGTGTGTGTGTACACACACAAAAAATGATATTTATGGTAAGCAAAATGCTGTAGCCCTAACTATTGTTAAAATGAATTCATTTTCATTTTAATCACCTTTCTGTGTAAATAGAAGAAAAATAGTTCAAAAACATGATAATCTGAACACCAAAAGAAGTTTGTCACTCAACCATTGTGTAATCCAAACCCATCTCCCATCCAGAATATCAACTTTACATATCCACAAAAAATACTTGGTGGAGCTATGGCCATGTGGCTCAATTGGTTGGAGCATCATCCCACACACCAAGCAGTTGTGGTTTTGATCCCAGTTGGGAGACATACCTAGGCTGCGTGTTCAGTCCCTGGTCCGGGAGCGTATTGGAGGCAACCGATGCACTTTCCCTCTCACATCAGCATCTCTCTTACTCTCTCCTCTCTCTCTTTCTCTAAAATCAATAAATATATTCTAGGGTGAGGATTGAAAAATAGCTAGTGGAGCCATCTCACATAGAAATAGACTGTATTATTGGAGCACTTTGCTGATTCTGCAATTTATTATCAATGGGGAAACCACATTGCTTAGCTGCTGATTTGAGAAAAGTTCTGTACTTCATTTTTCAAATTTTTAAATGGAATAATTGTGATATTTACCTTATAGAGTAGGCTGCTAAAATGAAATAATTACTTGATCGAGTAATGTGGAACTATCTCTTGACATGGGATCTCAAATGATCTTGTCCAATATTATTTTCACTTTATGAATGTGTAAGGGTAAATTGAAATGTTACAGTTCCTACTTTATAGTGCTCTAAGATAGGAGAAATGAAATAGAAATAAAACAGCTTTGCTTAAATGAAGATACAAAGAATTTCTTGCCCATTGTTTGTATTTGAATGATCCTTCTCTTAGTCAAGAAGAACTGTTACTTGGCAAGTGGCTCTGCCTCTGTGAGAGCCTGAACATCATTCTCCCCTGTGATCTTACTATATAGTAGTTTTGGAAGGAAGAGACTTATTCTCGACCTTCCATGTCTGTTTCCTTACCTTCTGGTCTTCAGAGTTTGCCTTGGTGGGACAAATCCTGTCCTTGAAGAAATGTAATTTCAGTTGGTGGTGGTCTTGGCTATTCATTGCATGCTCCATGTCCCTTGACATTTGGTGGCACTTCTGCAAATATAGCCACAAATAATGACTATAGTAACAGCAAATCCATAAATTATATCAATAACAATGTTATCTTCTCATCAACTTTTAACTTAGTGCTTCAAACTTTTAAAAAGAGTTTCCCTGTGTGAGAAGTTTCCAATCTCTTAGTCTGAAGCAGTGTTAACAGTAAAACAATACTGAAGAATCGAATGTTTCCCATAAAAGTTTATCTCTATGCAAATCATTTCCTTCTAAGATTATAGTTGGTATTCGTTCACCTCAGTGTTCATATCATATATTAGGAATAAGTCTCCCCTTTCTACATGGGCAGGTTAAACATGTGTTCTCTCCCATATTTTTGCATTATTAGTAGAAAATAAAAAATCAGCTCGTTATTGTAGCAGCAGCTTGACCAAATTTATTTATCATGTTTTTAAATCTATTTGGGGAATTAATATTTTAAGTTTAATTAAACACTTCATATTTTATTGCATAACTGTCATGGGATGAATAATATTTTAGATGTTCTAATTGAGCTTACAATCTAGTTTATCTAGTTTGAGAACTAAGATCTGAGGAAGGAAAATAATGAAGAAAGAAATAAGAAACCAGTAGCACCATAATATAGTATAAATCTGTGAAGACAGCTTTCTTCCTATTTGTTCTAAAACTCATACAGACACTTGAGTAAGGCATAGATTTGTAAATTTGGGGAGGAATTTATAACATGGAAAATACTGTGTTTCACTAAGAAAGTTAACATGAGATAGGACAAAAGCTACAGGAGGTATTAGAGGGGGAAACACTTCAAAGATAGTGACAGTGAATAGTTCTGGAAAAAGCACCTGTGGACTAAGAACAAATTTTGATTAACGGACAAGAGATGGGATAAGCTTAGTTATTACTAAGCTTATGTTGAAAGGAAATCTAGCAATGGGGAAAACATTAAGGGAGATGTGACATCTTTGATTCTTTTAAAACAGCTTGACTTGATAGCCATTTTGCCAGGTGTGAGATATCTCATTGTGGTTTTAATTTGCATTTCTCTGATGATTAGTGCTGTTGAGCATCTTTTCGTGTCTCTTGGCCATCTGTTTGGCTATCATCAGTAAATCAACCAAGAACAGGTGCTGGTGAGGAGGTGGAGAAAAGGGAACACTTTTGCAGTGTTGGTGGGAATGCAGACAGGTGCAGTCACTGTGGAAAACAGTATGGAGACACCTCAGAATATTAAAAATGGACCTGACTTTTGACCCAGTGATCCCACTTCTGGGAATATGCTTTTTATAACTAGCCCCCTCTGCCCCTACCTTCTGTTATTTTCTTTGTGGATGGGACATTTGCAATTGTGATGGGGCAAGCATGATAGCGTGAGGATTTAAAGTGAGGGAAGTAAGAGAAGAGAATCTCCAGCCGGAGCTCTATGCCACATGTTTTCCCGTGACAGCCAGCCTGTCCATGTGCTCTGATCACCGCCCTTGAAGCAGAAACATCAAGTCACCACCTTTCCCACTTTCATCTGTTTGACCAAGGTTGTTACTTGCAAAGGGAGCTAGGTGGCCACTAAATATTCCATAGTGCCCAAACCATAAGAATGCATCTGACTCCCAGAAATGATCATTAAGTGACAGGCAGCCACGCTCACGGATGTGGGATGCTACAGGATTGGTGTCCGATGGCTCTGAGAGATGTCTGCTGGATGATAGGGCTTTAATACACCTTACCTCCTTTACACTGTCCTTTGGACACCAGTTTGAATACCCTGCTAAAAGTTGACATCAGACAAGAATATAATGTTCTAATGTTCTGGCTGTGTTCTTCACCACACACAGGAGAATGGGCCTTTTATTTGCTTTGAGCGAACATTTTCCTATACATGCAGTTGAGGCTGGTGTCGGCACATTAGTAGTGTTGTCACATTGTTCTTGTGTCACGTATGTAATTAATGAAAAGCTCTAGGTCTTTTTCATATAAGATACTCATGCATTAAGTATTGCTCAACCTGTTCTTCTACAGGTGATTTTTGAACATGCCGCCCTTGATTCTGTCACTTAAAATATTAACTGTCCAAGATTAGTAGGATTATATCCCCTTCAAGGGCTCCTCCTTTGCACTAACAAAGTAATTAGAAGGCCAAACATGCAACAAAAATGGTTTTTTGCACATAAAGTGAGAGCAAAGGGAAAGACTTTTGAGAGGCATTTCATTCAAGTCATGATGAGGCTCCTGAAAGAGCTCATGACTACACTGGAGTCTGCCAAGTAGTGTCTGCTTTCCCTGCCCCGGGCCACAGGACAGGCAGCCTGGAACTTCAGAGCATCTCGGTGGGGGACATGCTAAAACATGTATTCCTGAGTCTCACCTCGGCTTCTGGATCAGTGCGTTTTAGCAAGTTTCCATGTGATGCTGGCAGTACTGGTTCAGGGAGAGCTCTCTGAGGAACACTGTCTTACCGTGGACTACCTTCCAGTTACACAGTCTCTTCTAATTAAATTTCCATTTAATAAATTGCAATTACATTCTAATCTTATCCTTAGCAAAGTAGATGTAGGTTACCTTGACTGGGGTTTGGGGGCTTCCCAAACATTTCATCTGATGTGGATAACATCACTTGGTTTAACTAAGAAATTGAGTTTTATTTACAAATTCCTGAGAGGTTGCTCAATGTATTCAGTGCCTAATTGCCTGCTTGCACAGACGTCAGGGGAAACACTGGTTAACAGTATCCAATCAAGGTCAGGATTTTGTGCCGAACAAAGCCAGTACAGAGAACTGTAGATTGACATTTTTCTTCTATTCAGCAGTTTTTCAACCTCTTGCAAGTGCCCATCATAGTTGCAAATATTTCTCATGTTTTAATAAGAATTTAGTAAAATTCTGTTGAACATATAGATGAACTACAGGCACACACACACAGTTTTATGAAATAAGGTCAATCTTCATTTTTAAGCATACATTATCAAAAAGAGAAGCAAATCTAGTCTCGCACAATTTTTTAAAAAAACTACCGGTCTATGTTTTACTCTGTTTTATATATGAAGCCATGGCTCAAGGGTGCTTAAAAAGTAAAAGAAATAATACTTTAAATTGTAGATACTTCCCACACATTAATGTCAATCTTTCATATTTTTGGCTCTTCCATTTGCTGTATATTAGTCACCGTACATTGCTTTCCTTTGTCATTTTTCAGGTTAACTAATAGTTATTCCATGATGACTTGAAGAGTTTTCCATATTCCCCAAGCATGTAGATTTGTGACAGTCTCCTCACAGATTAAATTATTCTTTTTCTCTTTCCAATAATGATGCTGAGCCGTAGAATTTAAAGATTCATCCCTTTCATAGAAAAAAAAGTAAAAGTAGGAGTTAGACAGTAACTTTTGACATGTTTGTTGGATCTTTGCATCTCATTTTCACAAACTTCAACATATTCTGGGATTTAACATGCTGCTTCTTCACTCACTCTGTAAGAATCCAGTGGAGTACCACAACTTGAAGTATCATCTATACAATGATGAGTTCCAGTTTTGTTTGGTTTTGTTTTTTGAGAAATTCAACTGCCACTCCATACAAACCACTTTCTTCTTTTTTGTTAATTTTAATTTTAGTTTTTTCTTTCTTTATTTTTGTATCTGATTTTCTTCCCAAACCTGTGCTTCAATACTATATCATAGCAACTGACTTTGTCTTTTTTCTTTTCTTAACTTTTACTTTTTTCCCCTCCATCCCTTCCTTCTTTTGTGTATGTTTATTGTTTTAAAATTGAAGCATAGCTTATATACAACACAGTGCGCAAACTTGAGGGTCTGTAGCTGATTTAACCTCTCCGTATGTGTATAGCTGTGTAGCCAGTGTGTGGAAGACTTTCTCATGCCTCAGCCCCATTAGTCCTCTTCAGGTTTTAATCTATTTCTTGTCACCTTTTTTTAAACAAATAATTATAGACCAAGTTCTCAAGATAGTAACAATGGAAGTCAGCAGGATTGAGTCACTATAAGTCTTAAAGTTCACATAGTAAAAAAAAAGCAACACCTTTCCCTAAATATGGAATGAGTAATCTCTCTCAGAACTTAAAGAAAATGTTTCTTTTCAAATTAAATAGTGTGAATACATTTTAGTCCGAAGTATCAATTAATTTATTCTAGATGAAAAAACAGCATTGTGCAGTGCTTAAAAGCATTAGGCTTTTGTCAGGCTGTGTACCAAGGCTGAGTTCTTTCTGTGACATTTGCTGGCTGTTTGTGTCTGGATAAGGTCCTTAGCTCTCCTACCCTCGTTTACTCCTCTGCAAGATGCAGGTGAAGGACTGTTGTGAAGACAAAGGGCAAAAATGAATATAAAAAATTCAGTATGGTACCTGGAATGTAATATGTTTCTAATTAACTTTGGTAACAGTAAGTGGAAAACAGGCAAGTTAATTAAAATTTATTAAGCATCATTAATATCTCTTATTCCTAAATATTTACATATAGTATTTCACTTAATCAAAAAAGAGAAAAATCATCTCAATTTTAAATGAAGAAATAGATATTTGATGACATTTTAAAATTTTATATATCAATACAAATCAAGAGTATCTTTTATAATTATATATCTCAACACTATGGGCTTTGGTTTTATGATACTTCTCACTCATTATTCTCTTGTGTGTGTACATGTATGAGTATGACACGTACTGGCAGTGTTCCCCTTTATCTGCTCTCGACAGAACCATAAACTCTAAACTTTTCACTCAGTCACTACTGGGTATCCATAGGACCCTAGGGGCTTTTCCAGGTGTACTAACGGATCTTGTCACCTCCTCCACAGCATCTGCTTTTCCCCTAGTCACCTACTCAGCCTCTTTCCCAGCTCAGCATTGCTAAGGACTCTGACACCTGGGACCACTCAGTGAGCATGTTGATGGTAGTAACTCCAGACCTCCCAGATGAGTTTGTCTACTGGATGCCATGGGAGCCTCCAGTGGCCACTCATCAGCCACCACTGCCTTAGCTGCTGACTGCCAGTGTTGCAGCAACAGGATGAATGCTTCATGCAGACAACAAAAAACTGTGTTTTGGGGAACATTCTTTTATTCAAAGCCATGATGCATTCTATTTAAAAGTGGTGAAACTAACTTTCTCTCTTTGATATTACATTTTATATTGTTTTATGAATAATTTTTCCCATCCTGAAGAACAGTGTGTGTCTTTCATGGTTGGGGACCCTTGTGTTTTTACCTCCTACTTTCAAAAATTATGGATTCATGAGGGCAAGGATTCCCTCTGCTCAGTTCCCTAGAAGCTATAGTTATCTCTACATGTTAAAAACCATCAGCTCACAACAATACCTCCAACTCTAACACAACACAAGGTTTATTCCTGCATTCTTCCCTTCCACGCGTGCAAAACCTTTCTCCAACAGTGAGAAAAGTGGCTTCCATTATTGACAATATATGTATCTATTTGTGCAATCATAGGAGATACATAGAAGTTTCATCTTCACCTAAGGTCAACAACAAGCAAAGAAGAAAGTCTGATTATTAGAGTTGAACATTTGTTTACCTAAATACAGAAGGCATATAGTCCAAAATGACATTCCAATGTTAGTTGAATTGGTTCTTTTTTCACCCTTTATGGTGATAATTTTATGTATTTAAAATATCATTTAATGTGTTTTTTTACTCCATTTTTGGATTTTTCTTTCTTCCCACCCTTGTTGGTTATATTTTATTTTTAAAAATATATGAGACATTATCACAATTTACACACTAAAACTATACAAAATGAATAGTCACAGATACAACCCCCATTTGACACCCCTATCCAGCCCCCCATTCTCTTGTGCATTTTTTGCACTTGCCATTCTTTTAGCACAAGAATAGAATGCTATAAAAACATTTTTGCACTTTGCTCTTTTTTATTTAACAATGTATGCTGGAAATCACTCCATACAAGTCTATGAGGATTCTTTTTATCTTTATAAAGATGCATAGCATGATAATGAGTTGATGCAACATAGTTAATTCAACCACCTTTTTGGGGAGGCTGTATCGATTTTTTCAATATTGTGCAATAATAAACAATGTTTCAATAAATAATATCACACATATGAATTATCATGTGGTTGGAAGAACACTATGAAATTTCTAGAAGTGATTTGAAGATGAATCCTGTAAAGATGGCTGGATTAAATAATAAATGCACGTGTAGTTTTGGTAGATATTACCAAGTACCCTTCCATAAAAAAACTGTACTAGAATGTATTGCTGATTTTTGAAATTTGAGAGGTGAAAATGTTATGTAAGTGTGGCTTTAATTTCCACTTCTTTTATTATGCATGAAGTAAAAAATCCTTTCTTATGTTTAGTGACCGTTGCGATATATTTTTGTGAATTATCTCTACATGTTCTTTGCCCATTTATCGTGTTATACACACATACACACATTTGCCTGGAAGGTGATAGTTCCTTGATAGCTTTTTCTGTATAGACAATGGTCAGTTTAACCCTTCTGTTTCTAATAGAGTCAACTTTTGTATTTTTATTTTCCTACAAAATTATTTTTTATCTAGGTGCCCAAATATATTTGCATAGAATATTTTTATTGTTGTTCAAGTACAGTTATCTCCATATTCCCCCACAACCACTCCCACCCATCCCAGCCATCCCTACCTCCCACCCTCAATTCTACCCCCTTTCGTCCTTGTCCATTGTCCTTTATACATTTTCCTTGACGACCCTTCCTTCACCCCACTTCATTATCCCCTTCCACCTCCCCTCTGGTCGCTGTCAGTTTGTTCTTTATTTCTGTGTCTCTGGTTCTATTTTGCTTGCTTGTTTGTTTTGTTGATTAGGTTCCATTTATAGGTGAGATCATATGGTATTTGTCTTTCACTTGCCTGGTTTACTTCACTTAGCATAATGCTTTCCACGTCCATCCAAGCTGTTGCAAGAGGTAGGGACTGCTTCTTTCTTTCTGTTGTGTAGTATTCCATTGGGTAAATGGAAGAGGTTTTAACAGTGCCCCCTTCTCTATTTCATCTATTTTAATAGTTATTTCTCCTTGGTCATCTTGTTTGGTAAATTTTTGGTTTTACTTTTTCTTATTAAGCTACCTAGTCATTTGTCTATTTTGTTAATTATAAAACACAGAATTTTGATTTATTTATTCTATCTTTTGATTTTCTCTTCTCTGTTTCATTAATTTCTATTTATGACCATCACTTGCTTCTTTATTTTAGATTTACTCAGCTGTTCTTTCTCTAGATTTTTGAGTTTGGGATTTAAGTTATTTTAATTTTTTTGTAAAAATGTTTAAGGAAATTTTTTCTTTTTATCACACCTATGTGTGTTCTAATTCAAATAGATAATAATTTTATCATTTTTATAGAATTTCTATAATTTCTATTTGTATCTCCCCAGTCACCCAAGACTTAATAGAGAGTTCTAAAATTTCTGGGTAGAAATACCTTTTTCAGTTTTAATTTTGTTTATAATTTATTAATTACATGGTGATAAAGTATTTTTTATATTTATATTTTATGAAACACATTTTCTGCAATCTAGCAATTGATCATTTAAAAATGTTTTGTATACTTGAGAAGAAAGTGTAAGTGCTATTAGTTTCTTAGTGAGTTTTTTATGTCTTCTATATTCTGATTTTTTTATCTACTTTATCTTTCTTGAGCTGAGAGTTGTATTAGTCTTCCGTTATTAATATATTTCTGTTTATTTTTTTGTGTGTGTCTTCTGTAGTTCTCATAAGACAGCCTTAATGTTATTTTGTTCACAGGTGTTTATAACTTTTATATGGTGAATTGAGACTTTTAGCATTACAAAATTTCTTCTATATTTTATGTATTTTGACTGGAATTTTTCTAGCCCATGCTTTCTTACTTTTTGTCTCCCTGGAATACCTTTGTTAATATTCTTACTTTTAGTCTTTCTGAATTACTCTTTAATAAAGCACATAGTTGGTTTCTGTTTTGTGTGACATTGAAATTTTTTAAAGTAATTGATTTGAGCCCATTCATTTTTGTTTACATGGCTATGTTGTTTCAACTTTACCATATTATTTTACATTATACTTATTATGTACATTACATTATATTTATTGGGCTGGCCAAAAAGTCTGTTTAGTTTTATTCAGTAAAATAAGACACATTTTTCATTTTCACCAATAACTTTATGGATCTGGATATTCTGAGGATGTCAACTACCTTCCACTATTGACTTCTAGTGGGTAGAGATCAAGAATGCTGCTAAACATCTTCCAATACATAAGACAGCCCCACAGCAAAGCATTATTTGGCCAAAACGTCAATAGTACCAAGAAACTTCCCAAACCACTTTTAACATGTTTGATCAGTCACAGCACCTTGTCCATATGCTGCACAAATATTTTTTGCATTTCAGTTGTTTTTACCTTTCTTGAAATAATAAAGCATAATATGCCCAAAATGTTATGTATCTTCCATCTTCAATATTAAAATGGCTGCACAAAAATTCACCAGTTTTGATTTTTTAATGGATGCTGATATAACAGCTGTCACAATTTACCAATTTTTTAAATGAAGTTAAACACAACTAAGCACTACAAGAGCCATCATATGGAAAAAAACTAAACAAACTTTATGGCCCACCCAATACTTTCTTTACATATTGCGCTTTCTTTGCTCTTAAAAAAAATTGTGACTCAGAAGGTTTTTACTTTTTGTTTTAGTAGTTACCTTTGTAATTATACATTTATAGTGCTTTTTTTCTATATTATTTTCCATTTTTCTAGTGGATTTATCAGCTTTTAATAGAATCCTTTACCTCTTAATTATTGAATATACTACAACAAATGATCTCATTCTATTTTTCTTTTTCTCCATTGTGGATATAAATTATTTTAATCCTCACCCAAGGATATGTTTTTATTGATCTTAGAGAGAAAGGAAGGGTGAGAGAGAGAGAGAGAGAGAGAGAGAGAGAGAGAGAGAGAGAAACATTGACATGATAAACATTGATCATTGCCTCCCATATACCCCCAACCAGGGATTCGACCCGCAACCTAGCTGTGTGCTCTGACCAGCAAATGAACTCACAGCCTTTCGGTGCATGGGATGATGCTACTACACAGATACCCAACCAGGGCTGGATCTAAGTTATTTTACAAGAAATCATCTCACTTTGCCAACCTTTCCTTGCTTTCAAAATGAAAATACCAATAAAGACCTTTATTTTATTTATAAATACAATTATCAGCACTGCAAATCTAAAACTTTTACTTTAAACTTATGTTTAATAAAAATATAATGCATAAAATACTGAATATGTTGAGTCAATATATTAGATTGCTTATTTGCAATAAAACTTGAAAAACCATGAATAATTGTGATGCTAATAGTTTCTTTTTCTTCCATTGTATTCTGCCAGAGGCAATGTGATCCATTTCTGATTCTGGTTACATCATTGGAGACTTCTCATGATGCATTTTTCATCCACATCTCCTGAATACTTTGTGGTTTCATTAACACAGTTTTGCTTCTTTAAGTGAGTGATGTGTATATTTGCTTTTTAATTTTGTAGACACTAAGCCAATTTCTGATCTTATTCTTCTCTAAACTATGTTTAACTGTATAGATATAATTAAATTTACCTTTTGACCTGGAAATCCTCAGTAAAATATAGAATGACTCAATGATCCATTTCACTGTTTTTGATACCACAATATCTAATTTAGTTGAAGGTAAAAAATATAGTTTGCTCTTACAGACAAAAAAATTTTAAGTGTTTATTTATTTATTTTAAAGGTTTTGTTTATTTATTTATAGAGATAGGGCAAAGGAGGAAGAAAGAGAGGGGAGAGAAACATCAATGTGTATTTGCCACTCATGTCCCCAACTGGGGATCTGGCCAGCAACCCAGGCATGTGCCCTGACTGGGAATCAAACCAGTGACCCTTTGCTTTGCAGACTGGCACTCAATCCACTGAGCCGCAGCAGCCACAGCAACAGACAAAAATATTTGCTATTCTAGATAGTTTATTATACTGTCTAGAATGTATATAGTCATGTATTTCTAGTCTAGCATATAAATAATTAATTTAATAAATAAATATTTTATCCCTTAAAAATTTAAAAAAATGACTCATTGAACTTAATTTTATGCCTTTGGGAAATTTTTACTTAAATAATTTTACTAAATCAGGAAAACATCTTACATACTGATATATTTTGCTATTTTGCACATTTCATCTAATTTTGTACTTGTTATGTTCTCACTGTATGCCTTCATATTCCATTAATTTCTACAAAATTCATACATATACCAAAATTTAACCTTCACCTTTCCTCCTTAATTCTAGATGATCTCGGTTTTAGTATATGGTACCCAATGATATTGGGTACCTTGAGCCTGCATATAGTATGTGCATCCTGGCATGTGAAGTTACATAGCATAGAATTACTTCTTATACCTCCAAAGAGAAGATGATGTTTAAGCAGCAAACTTAGCCCTGGCCTGGTGGCTCAGTTGGTTGAAGCATTGTCCCATATGCCAAAAGGCTGCAGGTTCAATCCCCAGTCAGGACACATACTTAGGTTGCAAGTTCAATCCCTAGTTGGGGTGCATATGGGAGGTAACTGATTGATATATCTCTCTCACATCTATGTCTCTCCCCCCACCCATTTTCCTTTCTCTCTAAAATCAATGAACATATCCTTGGGTAAGGATTAAAAATAATAATAATGAAAAATAAATGTCTCACTTACTCTCTTTTTTCTGTTATATGTTCCTGCTTATTTTCTCTATGACACTCATATGTAGAATATCTTATTTGTTGGCCTGTTCAGTGGTATTAATTTATTCCACAATTATTTATTGAGACCTTATGAGACAAACACTCTGCTGGGTACTGGAGATAGAGCTGTGATGTGAACAAGTGAGTTAAGATCGCACTAGAATATGAACTTTCTGGATAAGGACAACGTAAACTTCTTGAAGACAGGACGAGGCTTAGAGCCTAGTTTTGCCAGGCTGATTGGGAGTCTGGTGTTAACAGGAGCTTCTCTGTGTCTCAGAAGCCAGATGATGCTGGGGTGAGCTGGGATCCCAGGTTCACAGGAGACCACTGGAAGCCTGGGGCTATGGGAGTCAGTTGGTACCAGGGAGGGTCAAGAGCTTGGGATCACAGGAGACTGCCAGGAACCTGGAGCCATAGCAGCTGCATAGAATCTCTGGAAACCATGAGCCCTGGGTGAACTAAAGGTTTGCAGGAGCCCCTAGGGAGCCCCCTGGAACCACAGGAGTTGGCCTAGCACTTGGCAGGCTTGTTCGGAGGTCTGTGGTGAAGTCAGGTGCTCACTTCACTCTACTTCTCCACAAAAGGGTATGCGTATGCACTAGGCTGCCCGGGATCTGGGGACAGAAATGTGTGTAGAGTGAATCTATCTTTGCTACACTCTTCAATGTATCTTTTCTTATTCTTGTGCTTCACCCAGGTGCTATCATCTCTCACCTGAAATCCTTGGCTCTTGTGAAGGTATTTCGGTGTATGGATTGTTGTTCAAAATTATGTTTTAGGGGGCTAGAAACTCCTGTACAGACATTTTGCTGACATTACCCTGCAGCCAACACTATTTTAAGCTTACCTATACCATTAAATTTTACCAAATTCTTCATGCAATGGATATAATGATTATACTCATTTTGTAAATGAGAAAGTTGGAGACCTCCTGTCACTATAGTTTGCTTTTAGTTTTATATAAAAATGGAATCATATAGTATGCACACTTTTATCTTCTTTTACTAATTATTTTGAGATATATCAGTTGTTAGGAATATCAATAGTTCATTCCTTTTATTTGCCAAGTAGTTGTCCATTATATGCATATACATACTATAACTTGCTAATACAGTCACATGTGAAGGAGCATTTGAATTGTTTCTAGGTTTTGGCTATTACAAATAAACCTTCTATGGATGTTCATTGTACAAGCCTTTGAATGGACATATGTTTTCCTGTGGGTATATAGAAGTGGAAAGGCTGGATCATATGATAGGTATATAACTTAATAAGAGCCTGGAGACATGTTATCTTTATATAACAATATTTTATATTCCCAAGAGCAGTGAATGATGGATCCAGCTCTTCCACAACTTTACCAGCACTTTGTAGAGTCAGTCTTTTTTCATTTTAGTTATTCTAACACCTATAGAGGTAATCCAATGTCACTAGAGTATATTATCCTTATCTTATAATCTTGGATTAATTTACTTAATTTTCATTTGGAATTTTTCTATCCATGTTCCTGATAGCTATAATGCTATAGTTTTTTTTATCCTATTTAATGTCTTTGGGTTTAGTAGTAGGATAATACTAGTCTCAGTGAATTGAGAGTATTCCTTCATTCAATTTTCTGAAAGATATTGTGCATAATTTGTAGTAATCCTTTTTAAAATAGTTGATAAAACTTTTCAATGAAACAATCTGGGCCTGAAATTTTCTGTTATAGAAACATTAGAATTATAATTTCAATTTCTTTAATGAAGATAAGATAATTTATAGGATCTCCATTTCATCTTGCAGGCATCAATAGCTCAGTCTAGTTCACCATCTGTCTGGCCAGACCTGACAGATATTTCTCTGACTACTATCCATACCTATTTCACTTATTTTAGATTTCCAAAGTTTTTTTTTTTTTAATTCATGAAATGGGTCTATTTTGTTGTTTTATCAATCATAAATTAAGTGAGGCAAAGACTTATAAATGGCAAATTTGTCTAAAATATTTATTACTATTTTGGGGGGGATATTTTTTCTATGTGTTATCAGATAATGCCCTTTTTAAAATTTAACACGATTATTGATTTTGGAAAGAGGAAGGGAAAGACAAACATCAGTGTGAGAGAAACATCAATTGGTTACTTCCTATATGTACCTCAACTGGGGATTGAACCTGTAGCCTAGTTATTTGCCCTGACTGGGAATTGAACCCTCAACATTTTGGTGTACAAAGCCACACTCCAAGCAACTGAGCCACTCCAGACAGGGCAATACTGTTTTTAAAATTTATCAACTAAACCAATAGAGAGGATGTTAGAATGTCAAAAAGAAAAGAAAAGAAAAGAAAAGAAAAGAAAAGAAAAGAAAAGAAAAGAAAAGAAAAGAAAAAAGAAAAGAGAAAAGAAAAGAAAGAACGAACGAACGAACTGGTTCTCTTTGTTTGCTGAAGTTTAATTTATAGACAAATATTTTGGAAATTTAATTCTATATAACCATCAATCTTAGCTAAGTCTAGCTGGAACAATTATAAATTTTATAAAATATTGCACAAGAATCATAAATAAAAAAGAATCACATCTATGTGTTTGCTTAGATATGTTCTTTATTATTTTTGCTTAAAAAGGAGGCCATAAGACAAAGGTAGATGTTACTCTTTGAATTCATTCTTTATACAATACGTTTAAAATCAAGTAGTAGGAATGACCATGATGTTACAAGGTTTTGTTTTTGTTTTTTTTTTTAAGTTGTTTCAGGAAATGTGATTCTTCATTTTAGTCCAAAACTCTAGTGACCTAAATCCTGTGGTTATAAAACTTTAAAAATCTTCAACTTGATTTGATTCATTAAGTTTAAAGTATCAAGTTTATCTCAAAGTCCAAAGTTGCCACTATAGACTACGCTGCTTTTGTAAATCAACGTATGAAAGAGCTTTCTGTTGAGAAAAAAAGATGCATTACCATTTGGAATCAAATTTCTAACTAAGATGCCTACAATTTTCCCTCTGGGATGTGTCAATTAAATGATGTAGGCATTCTCCGCTTAGTCTTGCACACTGTACGTTGAGTATTTCAGTAAATTTTGTTCTCACACAGGCAAGTGGCCTTGCACTTTTCCTTGAGCAATTCATGTCCACATCCAGCTGTTTTCTTCAAAGAATCGCAGTTACTAAGGAGATCTTCATACTCACAACTATTGGCTGTAAGAACAACAGATTAGCTACATTATTATCCCTTTCCCCAGTGGTAGCAAGTTATACATTCAAAATGCATAGGGGGTAGGGTTGGACAAATAGGTCAGCATCCCTTACACTATGACGGGCTTTTCACTTCTTGAGGGACATATAAGGTGCTTTAATTGAGCTCACTATTTTATCCATCACTTAAAATTTTGAACTTGGCAACATGTTTCTAAAATTAAGTGACCTATTTTTCTGCCTTTTCAAAGAAAATAAGATGAATATAAATAAATCTCTGTATACCTGCAGAGTCTAATATGGGAGCCACTACCCATATGTAGCTATTTCAATTAAATTATTATAAATTAAATAAAAAATATTTTCTTAATCATTTCCATCCTTTTATGTTATTGGACAACACTGCTTTAGACTGCAATGCTTTTCTTTCTGGAGAAAGTGATATTTGTAGAAAGATTAAGATGTAAAACAGTGATAACATGCCCCCTTTCCTTCTGGTATTTCTTCTCGAATGTTCCTGTGGGACCCCAAACTCTACAAATCCCAAACTAAACTCATCCTACTACCCACAAGGCTGATGATTCGTGGCTTTTGTCGTCCTACATCCCTCCCACAATCTCAGTGAAACGGCTCTCTGACTACTCAATGGTTTAGGCCAGGAACCGAATCCATCTGAACTCCTTTTCTACTTCCGACCGACATTAAACCAGCACAGGTAACAAACGCTGGCTATTCTTCTGGTCTCTCAGCCCTGTCCATTCTTCTTTATTTATTTTGCCATGAACACAGTAAAGACATCCACTTTTTAAACCCATGTTTTTCAACAGTTTTCGAACTGGCTTCCATCCAATTGTTTCTACATACTAGTGCTAGAAAGTTTTTTATGAAATGCGATCTGACCTTGTCACTCTTCGGTTTGAAATCTTTCAGTTAAGTGCTTATTGCTAATAGGATAATTCCAATCTCCTTAGCATTCAGTCAAATATAAAAATTCAACTTTTTTTCTTTATTTTATTTATAGCTTTGATATCATCAATATTCTGAATTATAGCTATATAATTCATTCAGAAAGAATGCTAACTAAAAGTGAATGCATTTGAAAGGTAAAACTCTCAGTGAATAAATTAAATCTATTATTCATAATTTTAATGAAAGATTCCAACTATAAAAGGCCAACACTCTTTTTACTTCTATTTATGACAACTTTAGAAATGATATATGACATTTTATTCTCTCCTTTTGCAACAATGTGTTTGTGCGTTCTATGAACCAATATCACATGTGGATTGGATTTTGTCATTAAAAAGTGCACAAAACTACTTATTTAGGGTCAGTGACCATTTATTAAGTCAAACACTATGATTCCTATTATACTATAAAAATATGGCAATCAGCATGATAAACACATTAGCACAAAAGAAACAATATTTGCCCTGGCTGGTGTGACTAAGTAGGTTGTGCACCAGTCTGTAATCATAAAGGTCACCGGTTTGATTCCCAGTGAGGGCACATGACTGGGTTGTGGGTGGCCAGGTGCCCCAGTAGGGGGCGCATGAGAGGCAACCACACATTGATGTTTCTCTCCCTCTCTTTCTCCCTCCCTTCCCCTGTCTCTACAAATAAATAAATAAAATCTCTTTAAAAAAGTAACTTAATATTTAGTGTGCCTGTCTAGACTGAGCCATAATGTCATCTCACATCCGTCAATTTATACATTTTCATTCTTTCAAATCACCACCTTTAGTGTAATGATACTTCAATGAAAGGAACTAGTTACTAGAAACATCTATAGTTAATGAGCTCTGAATAGCCACACAAGTCATTGATGGTAGATGTTTCCTTATGTTAGATATGGTAATATTCTTTCCATTACAAAAATATGTAGGTTAGTAAAGTATATAAAATGTTTATTTATACATCCTGTTGAGGAATCTTTCTGTCTTTTGCATGAAAACATTATATAAATTGGTAACTCTATGAGATTTGTTAATCCATGAAAAGAAAAGAAAACATGAATGTTTTATTATCATAGCAGGTTAATGACTTTAAACTTACTGCACAGTCCATTGTCACAGTTACCAGGGCAACTGGCACAGGGTGTTCCTTGTTGGTAGGGGGTGTTCTTTTTACTTACGTTGTTACCACTGAAATTTAAAATACACAATGTCAAATATTTTCCACTTTGCTGTTTAGTTCAAACTCCAAGGGTAGCATCGGTCACAAAATACACAATTATTAAATATATTTAGATATGTTAACAAAAGTGACACAATATAATTCCCAGGGTGTAATTCAGATAAACTCCAAATTAAGAAAATGCTTCAAGCACTGACCCATCTCCTTGACCATTATTCTGCAGGTTGGACAACTAAATTGGGATGACTACGATCTAAACTTTTCAGAGCCTATTTTAACACTCTCTTCATCTCCCAGGAGACCTGGTCGAATGGGTGAGGCAGTGCAGCCGATGTGCCGGTGAGGGGAAGAACACATCTCCTAGGCAGTCGGGGGACACTCCCGGGGGGCCGGGGGTTGCAGCACGAAGAAGAATGCTCCGTGCTACAATATCATTTATGTTTGAAAAATGATAAAATACCAAAAATTTTTATTGCATGAATTAGGGACAGTAAAGCTCAAGTATATACACTTTTTGACTTCTACACAGGGGAAATGATATTTAAATAGTTAGTGGTGTTTGTGTTCATGAGGAGGGGAGAGCTGGGGAAATTTGTAAGTTTCCAGAGGCTGTGTGTGACAGATTTTTATGTTTACCACAAAAGTAACATTAGTTTTTAAAAGTTTTTATAAACACCAATATCCAAGCTGTAATCACCTTACAGAGACTAACTTGTAGCTCTCTGATGATCATTATCGTATTGGCCAGTTAATTCATTTGAAAACACATGGAGTCCCAATCTCCATAGTGTCAAATTGGGCCAAGAATGCGCTTGAATCTCGGTCTCTCTGCACAGAATAGAACTACATGTGTGCGAGCCCTTGGAAAGCTGTAAAATAGACATAAAAGTGTTCTGGAAGGTCTCTCACCTCTGCTTTCCTTATTATTCACTCCACCCTTCACTTAATACCTTCCCTTTCACAGGCAGTGAGTTTGAACGCATTCTCCTTGGACTTTTCATTTCTTTTTTTGTAAGACTTAATAGGTGCTTTTGGGCAAATGGCTCTGGAGGCCGCACTTCTCCAGTGGGAGATCCACATCCTCAGGTTGTCTACAATCTCAAAATAAATCCTATGGGAAACTTGGTTTTGGAGGTCCCCTGCCTCTAGTCATAAGGAATTGCAAACATTAAAAGAAATCAGGGCTATCAGATATGTTGAAATTAGGTCTTCAAAATATCCATACGGATTATTGCAGATGACTTCAGATATATTGCTTGATGAAACAGCATGTTTCCTGCTATAAATCAAGACAGTAAGAAATGGTTTGTTACGGACGTATGTGCATGTGTGAGAGACAGAGAGAGAAAGAGACAGAGAGACAGAGAGAGAGAGAGAACTGCTGAGAAACAAAGACTTACGATATTAACTTTTTCTGGACTCTAAAATATATTAAAGATTTCTCAGCAAACCTTTGAAACTCAAAAGAATAAATCATTTTAATGGTAAAGATGTAAGTGGTTTTTCCATAAACACAAGTGAAAACATTTTAGGAAAGAAGGCAGAAATCACAATTTGTGATCGCTGCGCTATCACCCCTTGCTTAATCATCAAGTTTCCACTCTCTTAGAATGTGAAATTAACAAGAACGGATGATACTAAATCTAGAGAAATGCACATTTCACGTACTCATGGAATAACCTTGAGCCCCAGGGAAAGGCAGCTGAGAGCAAAGACATCATTTTATAATTGAGGAAAGAGAGCTTTAGATTTTATACTTGGACCTGAGAACTTGGTCTCTTTGATAAGTTGAATGTATCTCACCTTAAAAAAAGCATTTCCAAAGATTCATTCCTACCATTCCCTGGAATATATTTTTATTCTAGTTTGTTTAAGTATGAGAATTTAAAAATATTAAATTGCAGATGGAATTATTGACTTAAACTCTAGAGTGTATACTCACGCAGGACAATATTGGCAGACATAGTAGTATTTTAGATTGTCTTGATTGGGACAATAGGCAACTCCACATCCAACACGGTAAGATGAGTACCAAACAAGCTACAAAACCATAAAGGAGTATATAAAGAATGCAGTAAAAAAAAGAAAATATTAAAGAACAAATACAAGTTTGGAAAAATATTACTACTATAGTTTATAACCAGGTAATTTATAGAAATAGTTAAATTATTATAACAAAATCACAAACTTTTAAAATATTAAATTTTCATGTCAATTCAGTGCTTTATCCATAGAGTATATTGGAGAAATACAGAGTGCACTTCCCAACCAAGAGTTTTGCAGGTCATGGGAAAAAAAGGACAGCTCTAGATGAAGTGCCAGCCCAGTGCCAGGACTATATGGTACCTATTCAGGCCCATTCCCCCAAATTAAACACTGGAGATAGTCATTAATTAGAGAAGCTTTCTATATTAGAGCATTTGTGGCAGAAGTATTTTCATTTGCTCCCTTTACCTGGGTATAATGTCCAACAACTGCACTGGAACTCTTTGGTCCTGCACCATAGACAAAATTGTTGCTCTCATCATACCAGTTTTGGATCGCATTGGACCAGGCAGTAGGGTCACTTGACATATAGAGATTCTCACCACATTTTGTACCTATGAAGGAACAGATCGTGAAGAAAGTGATATAGCTGCAATGGCAAAAGAAATCCACTATATGAACACCAGGGTGTCATCTTCTACGGTGCCCATACTTGCTAATGTTGATTAAAATTAATACATAAAAAGGGTGGTTCAATTCCTTGTCAGCTAGAACGCTGCACAGAACACAGGTCTGCCTATCACAATGAGGCTGGCCTCAGCATACAAAACTTGAATGGGTTGAGGAGACCTTATTCTTCCTTCCTTCCTCTGGATTGTCAAAGGTGCATTCTTTTTTTGTGCTAAATGCTTCATGTGTGCAATGCCTCATGTACGTTTAGCTTTGTATTATGAGCTTGCAAAAGGCAACAACCAACTTTTAATCTTTCTTTCCTCCTCGTGACCACCCTTACCAGAGATTTTTCACATACAGTACCCTAAACAAATGTGTATGATTATGATTTTGTGTCAAACTTCAGAGGAAAAAGCTCTATAGGCAGTCTTTAAGAGCCCCAAACAAAAAGCAACCGACAGCAGGAGGATTGGCAGTTTTCAAAACTTTGGATCTTCCCTTATCAGTAAATAAGAATGTCACAAGGCCAAGTCCCCCTCAGAGAGTAAGGCAAGAAGGACCTTGCAGAGGATGACATCAGCAAGATTGGTGAAGTAGGAAGCCTGGACTTTCTTGCCTTCCACACGCTGATCCAACAACAGTTCATGAACGAATCGCTCTTGTGAGAAACCCCAAAGCTAATTGAAAGGCTCCTATATATAGCAGAATATGAAGCCAGACTCACTGAAGCCTGTAGGGAGATTGGAATGGAACACTTGCTAGAAGCTCTACTCTCAGCACAGGAGGATACCCTCCCATCTTCCAGCTTCTCCCAGGGGAGGCAATGCTTTGATTTATGTGTCCCACATCCCAACTTTTCTGAGGGGACTCCCCAGAGGGCTGGCTTCTGTGTTGGTGGTCTTGGAGCCCTGGGTGTCAGGCACGGCTAGTCACCTGAAGGATAATCAATATGGTGGCTTGGGCTGGGAGACACTGTAATTGTCCCTTTCCCTCAGCACAGAGCAAGAAAATAAAAAATCTAAGCTCTCAGCTTGCTCTATGGGGCGGCAAAGTGTTGATCAGTGCATTTAATGCTCCAATTAAATGTTCCAAGGCTGTTCCAAGCCTGTTCCAAGACTACCCAAAGAACTGGCATCTGTCTTGCCATTCTTGGATGTTTGATGGGGTTGGCATAGTCTTTCCCTCTGGGGAAGAAGAGAGAAGGTGAATTGGTTTGGTAGATGCCATAGATCCTCTTCCCAGTTCAGCACATGGCAAGCAGACAAAAACCACAGTGCTTGCTTCTCCCACAGGAAAAAAAGAGTTTGTCTGGATATTCAATGCCTCAAATTTCCAGAGCATGCCCGAAGGACTGGCTTCTGACTTGCCTGTTTGGAAATGCTAACAAGACCTAGCATAATCTAGCTGCTCAGGGTTATTGAAAACAGGCAGGAGTTTGGCTGGCAATACCCACAGTTTCTCTTTCTGGTCCAGCACAAGGTGAACAAGCAAAAAATCTCAGCTCCTAGCCTCTCCCTGGGGGAGGGAAAGAATTGAATGGAATGTCCAAGGATCTATCATTTCTGGGGGCTGCCTGAGAAACTAAGGATCTTTTCTCAGACTGACCACAATGGACTAGAATAGACATTTCTTCAAAGACAATGCAAAAATGGCTGAACAGGTGTATGAAAATGTGCTCAACACCACTAATTATCAGAGAAATGCAAATCACATCCACAATGAGATATCACCTTACTCCTACCAGAATGTCCATTTTTTTAAAGACAACTGATGGTGAGGATCGAAGTAATGTTCATTGAAGCATTATTAACAATAGCCAAAGTGTGGACACAACCAAATGTTCACTGACAGATAAATGTATAAAGAAAACATGGTACACACACACACGTGTGTGTATAAAATGGAACACTATTCATTCTTTAAAACAAGGACATTCTGCAACATGACAATGTGGATGAACCTGAGGACAAGTGAAATGAGCCACAGAAAGATGACTACCGAATGACTTCACTTACATGAAATGACTAAAATACTCAAATTGACAGAGTCAAAGAGTGGAATGGTGGTTGATGGGGCTGGTAGGAGGGGGAAGTGGGAAGTTACTCATCAATGGGCATGAAGCCCAAGGTATGAATGATGAAAAAGCTGTACAGCATTGTACCTACAGCCAACAATTGTGTATTGTACACTGAAAGTTGTTTAAAGGGTATATCTTGTGTTAATTGTCCTTAAATAATAAAATTAATTAGAAAAATAAAGAAGTTTCTTGCAGCCCAGAAACTTTTCCCTGTCTTTTCAAGCCCTCATTTAATATTCATAGTTTGGTGGCTAGAAAGTCAATCTTTACATGCTACTTAGAGTATAAAATATTCTTGGATATCTCCTTTAATAGTGGAGGACAGAAATTAAAACTCTAACCATAGACTTGGATCTTTAAGACCATTTGGTTTTCAATTTTGTACTGAATACATTGTCTTTCTTCATAATTTCATTATAAAGTGAGCAACAACAATACAAACAATAACAGTTCTACTGAAATTACAAGTAAATTATTCACTACTTTCAAACTGGGCTTGTCTCTACATAGTAATATTATGCTTGATATCATGCACGATAATGCTTGATAATGTAAATAAATATTTCATGTAAGTTTATACATACAAGTGTTTTCCCTTTCAGTATTTTTACCCTTTATATGTCTTGTGTGTTTTTTGAATCTAATATATTACACTATGCATTATAGGCACAAAGTCATATTAAATACCTGACTTTCTGCTACTCAGAAATTTGAAATGATTAGACATATCCCAAATACTTATCCTGATTTTAAAAAGCTTAGTATTTTTTAAAGAAAAAATCAGGAACAATTCCACATAATTCAATATATTTTATGAATTCAAAATCAATAGATTTAAGAGCACCAAATGGCTATACAATATCATAAAAGGGCAGTGGTTTAGAAATCAGAAAGCCTGATTAAGTTTTCAATATCTGTCACTACTTCAGGTTGTGTTCTTAGGTCAGTCATTCCTGTCAAGTCCTAGTTTTCTAATTTTTAAAATTTTAAAAATGGTGATGCATGACCTATTTATTCATGAACTGGTTGAAAGGAACAAATGACTGAGAAATTATTTGCATAACATGAACCATCTACAAGCACAAAATGGCACTTATCATATTTCTCTATATACAGATACTTTGATTTCAAAAAGACAAATAGAAGCAACATTTTTATTCCTAGTCCTAATGCAAGACTGTGCATTAAGTATGGCCCATTCTATTTTATTTGTCCACTGTTATTTTATTTCTTCATTTATTCAACAAATGGCTAACTAATGTACATACTGGTTGTTCGGTCCTCTGCATTACTGTGTTGTAAAGTGCACTTGTTTGCCCACTTTTGGGCATTTGCTGTTGCTTCTGTGCTCCATTCCTAAGCATCATAAGAAAAAAAATACACTTAAGTATTCAACTCCCCAAAAAGCATATGCATTATGATCTGATTAATAGATTAACTTGCACTACCTCAATACTTCTGTAGAGCCCTGGCTGGTGTGGCTCGGTTGGCTGGAGCATCGCACCACAAGCAGAAAGGTGGTGGGTTTGCCCCCTGGTCAGGGTGCGTGTGTCTAAGGGGCAACCAATTGATGTTTCTCTCTCACATCAGTGTTTCTCTTTCACTTTCTCTCCCTTCCCCTCTCTCTAAAATCAGTAAGCATGTCCTCCCGGGAGGATTTAAAAAAAAAAAAACTTCCGTAGATTTAAAATTTATTTGTCACTGGCCTTAAAATATCCTTTGTTTGGTGTGTCTTTATCTGCCCTGGTGCCAGTTTCCCACAAGAACAGTCTATAGGTAACGTGTCTAACAAAAGTCTAATACAATATTATCTGATTATTTATGATCACACAGCAGCCACAGGTCAGGATTTTTAGTAATGATGCTATTCTAAATACTGACCAATGTGTAAAGTATTATAATTACAATTATAATTCAATAGTAGTAATAACCTGGCCTAGATTATTCCCAACAACATTTGTGGCCTGTTGATTTCATGCAGGAGATATTTAGCTCTCAGGCACTGTGCCTTGGAAAGTGGACTTTTACCCTAAATGGCACTGATCTTGAAAGAAACAGGATTTATTTTAAACTAGGAAAAATAGAGAAGAAAAAAAGTAACAGCTTCACATTTGATGCCTAAAGATTTGGCCTCTGATTCTGCCTTCCAAACTTTATATTCCAATCTTGATGAGTTATTTAACATTATAAAATAAAATTAAGAATTTCTTTCCTGCCCATAACACAGCTCAAATGAGACAGCAAAACAGAAGCAGAACGTTGTAAGCCCCAAAGTCGGTAACGAACACCAGTTACCGGCTTCCTGATCTCACCACCACTTGTCCCTACCGCTTTCCTTGTATTACTGCCTCTTACCATCTTTAGCATGTTGCTGGCAGGTGGAGAGACTGATTTCCTTAATTCATTGTGTTTATTTACAATCTCTCTTTGTATTTGCACTTGAGAGGTTAACAAAGAAGAAAAGACTGGATCCTAAAGGGAAATAAAATTAGAATTTTTTAAAATAACATTTTTAAATTTTTTTAACATATAATACTAAATAATTAATTCAAGGAAGCAAGGATCACTTTTAAAAGTGTTCGGTTTGAACTATATTAGTTGCAAAACATTGCCAATGAACCTTAGCCAAAGCTGTGACAAATATCTAAGGAGGAATTTGAAACTTTGAGAATGAATATATAATTCATGACATGACAAATTTTAAAAATCCTTTAAGGCCAAAAATGCCCATTTCTAGCTTCAAGGGAATGCAATATGATATATGAGTGATAATATTTAAAATCACAAAGGTGCACAATAGGAACATTAAGATGTACTCATTTACATTTGGTCAGACTGCATCAGGGGGAATATGGGTGTAGCTCAAGGTTCATCCCAACTTTGAGGGAAATGTGACCTGAGATGGCATCTATATTTAGAGACAGAATGTATTTAGAATATTTTAGGGAAATAATGTTTAGGCTCCCGTGGAAGTGCATTCAAAATTCTTGAAAATTCATTCTACCTATTGTAGTTGGATTATATGAAGCCAGTCAAAAGACAGCTTTGCAATATTAAACAATCTCTGAGGCATTTGGAGGAAGCAAAGCCATCCAATTAATGGACTATTGCTTGCTTTTTTTATTTTATTATCAGAAGTGTAATTAAAGTATTAACTCAGGTGTTGCTATTTTCTGGTTCGTCTTTGTGTGTGGGCGTGTGGGGCTTTGAGTCCGGAGGTAAAGGAGAATGTGGGTGTTGTTCCATGAGGGCTACGCAACTGAATAGCCAAAATTTACAATGATCTAAAATACTATTGTGTCATGTACTCAATATAAAAACAATTAATGTGATATTTTCCTCTTCTTTTTTTGTATTACATCTTTGAAATCTGGTATGTATATTACACTTACGGTACATCTTATTTTGGACAAGCCACACTGCAACTGTTCAATAGCCACATGTGAGAGTAGCTACCATATTGCACAGCACAGCCTTAAACTTTCATATGGATAATGACGTTAAGATCTCTGGGCAACCAGTGAGTCCTCTGTGACATGCCAGACACTCTTGCCCTTTTCCACTCTCCAAGTGCCTTGCCACCCCACAAAGTTGCTTGAATAGCTCTGGGAAGATTTTCCACTCTAAGTTACCTTTTTTTCTGCAGGTAAAGATGGAAGCAACACAGCAGTCAGAAACACCACCACTGGGAATAAAGCCATTGCTGGGAACTAAGTCAAAGAGAACAAAGGTCTGCATTGAACATTAGTCTGTGGACTAAGAAGGGAAAACTAATGTAATGATTGTGCTCATCTCAAAGCAACTGCAATCCCCAAATTCGTAATGTAACCAGAGAAGATTATCATAGGGTACCAGTAGAATCATAGTGGGACCAACCTAGTCACTGATAGGGACAATAAAATATAAACTGAAGAACGTGACTGATGCCCTTGAAATATATATATAATACAGATTGTCATACTTCTACATTACTCTATTAAAGATACTTCTCATTCAATTGTTTCAAAGTCATACACATGGGAATTGTTTATATTATCTCTTTTAGAATGAAATGTAAAGAATTCATCAAGGTTTCAATTTGATAGACTGAGAAAAGGAAAATTTACTTGAGATCATTCTCTCAGTAAAAATTAAACATAAAGTTATGAAAAACATGGAGGAATTAAATATACCATTTTACCATTGGCAAAATAAAAAATTGACAAATAAAATTGTTCACATTAAAATAAATGAATTATCACTTATACTTGCTTCTCAAAGCAAGATGAAGTACCTTCTTTATCTGATAGAAGGAAGGTGGAGGGAAGGTTAGCAAACAATATATATTACACCTATCTTTGCTTTAGCACATTCTGGTTGCCCAAGTAAATCTAAGTCAATAAGTTTTGGAAGAGATTTTTTTTTACACCAATAGCTTTCAATTTCATTGCCAATTGTCTGACATTGTTTTTTGACATTATTTGGTTTCCATTTAGCTTTAATCTGAGTAAGTAAAGCATTCCCTTCTTCCCTAACCAGCCATCTCTTCTCAGGCATGCTACAATTTAGATGCTGCTTTTGGTCTAGTATTTTTATTAAAACTGCTCCAGGCAGGTTAATCACCACACAGGCAACCAGGACCCTACCTTGCAGCTGAACTCTTGTGGCTCAACTTTCTGTGACATTTATTTCTTAATTAACAACTTTCTATGTTTTATTGGTGAAGAACATAGTTTTTAAAAACATTAGTGCTGAGAAACCCTCTCAGAGATTCAATTTTCTCTTCTGTGAAATATGGATTGTCTTATCATAGGTTTGCTTTGAAAACTAAAAGGCATAATATGCATAGAGTACCTAATAAAATGCCTTGCATAGAATACTCAATAAATGGAAATTATCAATATTTTCATCATTACCCTTTACAATGAGTGGTCATTTTCTGAGCTCATAAGATCTTCCATAAATGCACGTTATTTGATTAAGTCATCAATTTATTTTAGAAGTGTTTATAAGACCTGTGTTTATTTTATTTTATTTTTTGCATTTATGGGAAATTTTATAGTTTGCATAAATTAAAATATAAAAGTTTAAGGCACAGTGTATAACTGCCTAAACATTACAAATGGGCCACTGTTGGACAAGTAAATAAAATGAAATTAAAGAAACATAAAACCTTCATAAGTCATTACCTTTTTTACTATAATCAGAAACGTTCCTAGTTTTCTTTCAGTACCTCCAGGGAGAGAAGATTCAGATGACCTTTAGATATGCATGCCTACACTAGATAACCAAATATCTGAGTTGAAGGTACTATCTCAAGTGAAGTTAAAAGCAAATTAGAGGGAAGATGTCAGGTTTGCGTGCCGCAGAGTTTTGTAAACCATAATTTACGGTGACATTAATTACATAATCTGATGATAAATCCTTTAAGGACTAAATTACATAGAATTTACACCCATAACCAAAAGATTATATCACATGTCATGAATAACTCCACCATGAATCTATGTAAGCAATGATTCCTAGTAAAGAATCATCTTTCATAAATTCCCCAAATTTCACTTAATTGGTAACAGAGTTCCATAGTAAGCCCACTGTATCTATGTTGTCAGTTGCTTGTATTTTATATAGATACATTTAAGGTTGAAAGCTTAATGCTGTTCAGATGGCTATTAACCACTATTAATTTCCAAAATCTCCTTGTGTTTGTGAAGAGGCTTTTAAGAGCAGTGTTATCTGAAATATGCCACACGTTCTTTTTTACCTACTTAGCTCTAAATCAAAGTCATACAGACACCTCATAAGATTGTGAACACATATTTGGAAATATTTTCAAAATTAGTTTCATACTATGCTTTTGTAATAGCTAATGTTACACTTGGCTAATAGCACCGTGAGTAGAGTGAAGGCCAACCTGGGCCAAGTAAACTGTCCACTTTACTTTGAAATGGTGAATGACAAGTACCTTCATTATGCTACCATGGCACCTTGCACAAGCCTCTGAAGGATTAAATCTTCACCTGTCCCCCGGGGCCACCCCACTCCCTGCAATTACTTGGCCCAAAACCAGGATGCCCTGTGGATAATCACTAGGTATTACCACGTGAAAAACTACATTAATAAATTTATTCAATAACTAATATTTTTAGCATTATGTTCAAAGTTAGTTACTTAATTTGAATAACTACTGAAAAGAGAATATAAGGTTAAGTAACTTGCATTTAAAAAAAAAGGAATCCCATCTTAACAGTTGGTGCTATGACCTCAATCACCTTTCCCATAAAATAAAGCTATTCCAGAGGAAAGAAAATTCAAAGTGTTTTTAACTTGCTCCTTTTATTACACACTCAGTGAACCATCCTACAAAATTAATGGTTAGATATGTAATATAAAAATACAGTACAAAATGTATAGGGAGAAAATCCTTATTTTCATCTGAGATCAGGAATATCAACTTCAATTAGCTTTTATCAGCAACTTCCCAACTTTTTTCTTACAAACACAAATAACAGACAAGCTTGATAATTTAACTTTTTAATTGTAAGTTAGGGCTGTAAAAGGTCCTTAACTTTTTTATAAAGATCATTTTAAAACCAAAGAACTAATTTTACACACAGTAAAAGCATAACACAAATATCCAATATCAGATCTGACTTTTGCTGGATACAGCCGAAGAATAAAGAAACATTTTCCCTTTTCCAGACAGTAACTGACATATTAAGTCCCACTCACTAGAGAATGTGAATATTTCTGGTATAAAAACCCCCTTAGGGTTTGAAGTTTGGGAGTCATTTCACTTTATGGTGGGACAGAGACTGAATTTTGTTTGTTTTCTGTGATTACTTCACAATCTTCCTCCATTTCAAAATTGAGATTCACAAATGGACTGGATATCACTGTTTCTGGTTGATCTGTCTGAACAGTGGAATCAGCCTGGAGTTTATTCTGTTGGTATTGTTTTTCTATTTCTTCAGACATCCTGTCTTCTTCCTTTTCCTCCTCCTTCTTCATCTGGTAACTCTCATCAATGGCATATTGCTGTCTTGGGTTGCTCACGCCAAAAACAGATGCAATCTTCTTCCCAAGAAAGTCACACACTGAGAGGGTTGAAGTAGCAGCACGGTGCATGTGAAAGCATAAATAGGGGCCCCAGGTGAGCTTTTTTGGATCAACATTAGGCAAACCATCTTTCTCTTCCAGACCATCAATGTCATCTTCGTCCGTGCTGTATTCTTCCATTGTTTCACCACTGACAAAGTGGATGATTCTCCTTGGGACTTTCTTCTCCATCCTGGTGACTCCCAGCTCTACATTTTCAAAGCTTCTTTCCTTACTCTTTTGCCATGCCACATCCCTGAATGCCTGCATGGCAGCAGCTCCCAAGACTGTGACCCCTTCTCCTCCTTCCGAAGAGCTCACTGGCTCCAGGTCCATCGTTGTCGCCACCACTGCTGGTGCTGGCTAGATAGAACGTAATGGCTGATAAGCCCACTTCCATCCTCCACCTCCCCACCCAGCCATGGACAGAGCCCACAGTTTGGAAGTGGGACTCACCCATAACCAAGACCTGTGTTTTTAAGTGTTTATAATCCCAAGTGTCATAGAAAAAATCAGTATATTCTAATCAAAGATTCTAATATGTAAGGCCCAGTTCTGGCAGAGATCTCCTTGTTAACTTTAGGAAAATGATCTAACACTTGGCTGTTGTACCCTTGTCAGCTCATTGAAAGACATACACGAGCCTGAAGAGTTTATAAAGCTCAATCATTCACTAGGTTTGCATTAGATGACCCATGATTCCCATCATTCAACAGATGTGAATGCCACATACCCCTGCCTGGCCCTCCTCCCGTACATAACTCACCCAGCCTATAATCATCTTTGTTGCATCAGTGACAGCAATACCATTTTCAGTGAGAGTATACTTACAGAAAAAAAAATCATATTTTATTCCTTTAAACCCATATTCATAGAGAATTGAAAAGGCTGGCTGACATTTTCCCCCCTCATTACTTACTAATAGAAAAGTACTGTGCCCTGTGTTGCAGGTGTTTTAAAACCAGGATTTGATGGTTCTGCTGGGGGGTCTACAGGTGGAGCATGGTTCCACAACCCTGGAACAGGCAATAAGAGGATGTTTAAAATAGAGGTGTGAAAAATAGGTATAATCAAATAATCTCTGCCGCAAACTTAAAACTTGATACAGCTGTTTAGTATTGTTCTCTAATACTTTACTGTATTAATTTGATCTCACCATTAAGACTGTAATTGCCTTCTGAGATTAGATTGTTCTAATGTCCTGGTATTTCATTTGAATATAACAAAAGGATTGCATTGGTTGATTTACTTGGAATATCACAGCGTATTGTCAAGATTCCCAACTCCTTATCTAGGCCTCTAAAGTCCCGAAGATTCAACAGTCACAATTTAAAGCATTCAAAACATAAGGAACTAAAGTTCTCAATCTGACACTATGAAAGGCCAGATTTAGAAATGACTCCAGGCTTCTGCTATGACTCAGAGCTTTTCATGTGAAGAGAATGATTTATCTTTTAAGATAGGTAAAGAGTTTCTATAGGATAACCGTAGAGAAACGCCGGAAGTCTGCTGGATGGGCACTAATCGACACAAGGAAACGCTGTACCCTGCGCACCATTTCGGACAACGATGCGCACCCGAGTGCCAGAAGAGAAGCACGAAGGATCTGAAGACCCCTCACCAACCTCAGAGACCTTCCCCTACTCTGTCTTTACCCAACCTCCGCAACCCTGGGCATTTCCAGTTTCCCATCTGCTGTACTTCCTACCCAGGCTCCAGCGCCCAGATCTTCTTGCCTCGGGCGGAGCCACAGACAAGCTGCAGCTGGCCCCCCCTGCAGCGCGTGTAAAATACCCAGCCGGCCACGTGATCGCACCACGTCACAGGGCTTTGTGCCTTCAGTGTGATGTCAGCCCTAACCGAGGTCTTCCTGCAACTTACCCAGCTCCCTGTAGGGCTGCACCGGAGAAAATCCTACACACTCTCCCTTGTAAAAAGCAGAGTTCTGCTTTTTCTCTCATTACCATTACTTAATGAGCAAGATAAGTGTCTGTTCACACACCTGAACAGAACGAGGATGGAGGTATATCAGGATGTGAAATGCCCGAGGCGTGGCTGAAAGGGAGGTGTGCCTTGACGGACAAGATCTCCTGAGTTAACGTGGGGCAGAATTTAAAGAGCAGATTGGAAAATTCTACAGATACTTAAATTTTCACCGCCATGCCAGGGTAGTATGAGTAATGCACTCAAGGTTACATAGATAAAATTGGCGTTTGCAGGTTTGCTCATAAACACCTCCTGTCTTGGTCCTGCTTTTTCATGTTCATAATTGTTTTGTGGTCAGGAAATTCAAGGAGCATAAAAGGAACAAATTTTAAGAAAATGTCTAGAATTCCTAACCCAAGGCTTCTGGCTTCAAGTTAAGCAAGTTTATATAGGGCGTTGGTTGAAGACATGTTGCCTCTCTTTGCAGAGGGCAGATGTATTAGATGCATTTTCTTCTGTGCTTAGCTGTTTTCAAGATTTAAAGAAATGAGTTAATTTATTACTTAGAAGATGGGTTGGGTCAAAAGACATCAAACCAAGAATTATCATCCATCACATGTTAGCTCTGTGTACCCAGAGCCAAGAGGCTTGAAATTTCTCTTAACCCTTTGAGACTCATGGAGGCACAATCCTATCATTGCGTAGTTTCATGGGGCTGAGTGCCCTTTTCCCTTTGCAATGTCAAAATTCCAAGTGACAAATGCACAGACATCATTTTAGTTCCTCGCTTCCATTTCAGTTCAATTACAACTGACTAAAAAAATCTTGGAATTTAGAAGTAATCCTATATTGCTTTACTCTTATGTTTACATTAAATCAAAGTTAACTCCTGAGTTGTCATTTCTAAATTCTTATAAAATCCATCCCTAGATGTCTTTTACTGCTATATTTATGTTTTCACCATATTTTGTTTAGATTATTAATTTAATATTTCAAATATTTATAGTCATGAAGTTGCTGCTCACTTTTTAGAGGAAGAATTGTTTGGTACATTGTTCTTTTTCTAGGGCAAAACAATCCATTGTTATCCTATAGTACTCTATAATTTATTGTGAATATCCTACTTTTCATTCTTGGAGGCATGATACCTCCAAGATTATTACTTGTTCCTATGGATAATGCCAGAATGAGAGCAACTTGAGTATTGCAGTGACTGATAATGTCAGTGCACATGTACAGGGGTGGGCAAAAGTAGGTTTAAAGTTACTAATGTAGAAACTATTAACACATAAAGAATGATCTAAGAATAAGCTATGTTTCATTTACTCACAACTGTAAACCTATTTTGCTCACCCCTGTATTTGAGAAATTGACCATGTTTCTCCTGATTATTGCTGTATTTCCAAAGCTTAGCACAATATTAGTTACATAGGTGGCAGTTTGTAAAGATTAGTTCTGTGAATATATATTGGTCTGACTTAGATTTTTAGGAAATGCAGAGAAAAAGACATGTTATCTCTCTTTTCTACTATGTGTAGTCCTGTGGGAAAGATATTGATAAATACATATGAACATTACTGGGTAATGCAGTTTAGTGCTAAGCAGTTAAAACAGGAAATACATACAGCAATTGAGAGTTTTGTGAGTTGATATTATCAGAATGATAGGCTCTAGAAAATGTTTGGGAAATTCTCTATAGAAGTCTAAGGAGATTTGCTTCCTTGTATAATATGGGAAAGTTAGAATTTCACTGATGTGTAGAGAGTTAGGAAATTACATGATCAAGTATTACTTTAAGAAAGCTACCTGAACCCTGGCTGGTGTAGCTCAGTGGATTGAGCACAGGCCTGTAAACCAAGAGATCATGGTTCGATTCCCAGTCGGGGTTCATGCCTGGGTTGCAGGCCAGTTCCCAGCAGGGGACACATGAGAGGCAACCATACGTTGATGTTTCTCTCCCTCTCTCCTTCTCTCCTTCCCTTCCCCTATAAAGATAAATAAATAAAATGTTTTAAAAAAAATAAGAAAGCTACCTGATAGCACTGTGCAGGGTGATTTGTGGAGCTAAGACATTGGTAATTCGAAAAATAAAAGTGTGGGGACAATTTCCGATATTAATTTAGAGTGGTAGAAATAGAACAAAAGGGTGGCATGTGAAGAAAAAAAAAAAGCAGTGTTGATAAATTTGGTATAGAGGGCAAACCTAGATTTAAAAAAAAGCTTTAGATTCTATACATGTTAGAAAGCATACGGAAACTTCCTCTTCATTATTGACAGGAACAGTGCAGGTGTGTCTACATATTCATGGAAAATCCAAAGTTGGCTGAGTGCTGAGCTGAATGGAACAGTGGTCTAGATGCCTGAGAGCTGGAAGAGCTGGATTCCTGCATGGGTTCTGATGAGAAACCCACCATAATTCTTGTCCTGTACACATTCTGCCTTGTAATCTGGTGACCGTGCTAAACTTGGTTATTAGTTCTAGTAGTTGTTTTTTATGGATTCATTTGGATTTCCTACAAGGAAAGTCATTTTAATATGCAAGTAAAGAGTTTCTACCTTTCTAATTTATATACCTTCAATTTCTTTTCCTTTATTTTACTGCATTAGCTGTAAACTTAGACTGTGAACCACATGGTACAAATTGGCATCCTTGCTTTACTTCTTATAATGGATTCCAGATTGAAAAGTACTACAATTCTGTACTTACCTATAAAGTAATATAAAGAGAAAGCATTCAGTCAATCATGAAATATAACGTTAGCTAGAGGATTCATTAGATGTTCCTTATTAACATGAGGAAGTTACCTTCTATTTCTAGTTTTCTGAAAATTGTTTTAATGAAAGGTGCTGAATTTTGTTGAGTGCATTTATACATCTTTTGTGATTATTGTGTTTATTTTATTAATATGATATATCACATTAATTGATTGTGAATGTTGAAACAACCTTTTATACTGGGACCACCTTACTTTGTCATGGTGTGTAATCCTTTTTATATGTTTCACTTATGTTCATGAGAAATAAGAGTCTATAATTTCCTTTTCTTGTGATGCCTTTGGCTTTGGTGTAAGACAATACTAGCCTGAGCTGGAAATAGTTGTCTCACTTCCTGTCATGATATAAACAAAAATAACCTGAAATTAATTGTGGGATATATATGATAGACCTACGAGTATATGTACATATACATAAAAACCCATTTATAATCTAGTGAAATTTAGCCTTATCTCTCTTTTAGTCAAGAGCCTTTTCACTAGTTTTTTGCTTTGTTTTGTCCTCTTATAATTTATATCTCATGGCTTACTTAGTAATATCACAATTCTGTACCTGCCCTAGAGGACACCATGTGACTAAATTTGTGCTCTGACCCCTTTTTAACATTACCTTTACCTTGCTCACTGTGCTCAGCCATTCTAGGCTTCTTGACTTCCCTTAAATATACCAGATTTATGCTTACCTCAGCAACTTTGCACTCACTATTCTCTTTGCATAAAAGTACACTCACCTTTTGTTGTTATTGTTTTCTTACTTCCATTGTGTCTATAATCCAATGTCATCACCTCAGAGAGTGTTTACCTATCTTATTTAAATTAACCCTTCTTCCTCTCAGTCTATCCTCATCATTCTTTATTCCCTTGCCCGTTTTAGTTTATGGAACTTATCACTTTCTATATTTTGTTAGAATTCATTTTCAAATACTTAATTTTCTTTCTCTCTGCCCTGTTAGAGTCTGAACTCCATGAGGTTTGGAGCTTGGTCTGTCTTGTTAATCACTATTTTCAAAGGACCTAATTAAATACCTGAGCCATAATTGTTTCAGATAAATATTTGTTGAATGCAGTAATAAATTATTACACATTGTGATTATTATTATGAAAAGAGGTATAGGAATCTATAAGAGGGAACAGGGGGACATTGAGTGAAATGACATTTAATGTGAAGGAGCCACTCTAGCAAATAATAGAGGGGTGACTCTTCCGCACAGAGCCAAGAGCAAACACAAAAGCCCTCAGCTGAGGATAATCTTGAGGTTCTTGAGAGAATATAATAAGATCATTGAATTTGGAGCACAAGATTTAAGGGAGGATGAATTGAAGTGAGATTGGATAGGAAGGTATAGAAAAGATGATTTAGCTTCTTGCCTATCAGTTTGAGTACAAATATTATCCTCAGTACTTACGAGGTCTATGGGAAGGTTTTGAAATTAGACTAATTAGGAAGTCTATCATTTTAGAGGTTAAGAAATATGTTGGAAAAAAAAAGAAAAAACAGCATCTGGGGGTTGCATTGGCAGTCTTGGTCCTCGTTTTGCCTTTACCTCATGACCAATATCCTTGAAATGATTAGTGGGCTCGACACTGGATAAGTGTGTGAGTTTGATTTGACAGTCTCAATCATGGGTATTACCTGAGAGTTCTTCAAAAGACAAAATCAAGCATTTAGCAGTGAAGTAGCAGAATTTGAACTTGGGGAGGGGGGCAGAAGACTCTGAAAAAGTATAACCAGATAATCTGGAGAACAAATATAAGGTATCATGGAGCCAAAAAAAATAGATTTTCTGTTTTTAGATTTTTTTTAATGCATGTTTTATTTTGGAGTCTTTCTGACTCACAGAAATGTTGCTAAGCTAGTACAGATGGTTCCACATGCTCCTCATCCAGCTTCAGTTTCCCATAATGTTAGCATCTTACATACCCTGGTACAGTTGTAAAGACTGAGAAATCAATATTACTATTAAAAACACTACAGAGTCTATTCAGATTTCAGTAGTTTTTCCATTCGTGACTATTTTTCTGTTCCAGAATCCAATCCAAAATACTATATTGTATTTGGTCCTCATGCTTGCTTCGTCTCTTCTGGTCTATGATGGTTTCTCCAAATTTACTTGTCACTCAGGATTTCAACAGTTTAGAGGAGTCCGGGTCAGAGGTATTTTGTAGAATGTCCCTCAGTTTAAGTGTGCCTAATATTTTATGTCACAAGACTTGGGTTATAAGTTGTTAGAAAGATTACCCCAGCAGTGAAATGCCTTTCTAGTCGCATCATGTGAATGGGTACATGAGTTCACGTGACCTATTGCAGGTGATGCTAACTTCGATCACTTGGTTAAGATGGCATTTGCCAGATTTCTCTTTGTAGTTATGTTGGTCCCTTTCCATACTTCATTCTTTGAAAATGAGTCACTGAGTTTAGCACAGAATCAAAAGGGAGGGAATTAAGTTCTATCTCCTGGAGGAAAGAGTATTTATGTGTATTATATTAAATTGAGAACAAGAGAGGAGAGGGGTAGGAATTTCAAGGGAAAAGGGGAAGGGTTTAGAGCAACAAGTATGAAAGACACATGGACAAAAGCTAGGGGGGTGGAAATGGGAGGGAGGTGGGGAGGGCTGGGGTGGTGGGCTGGGTTGGGAGTAAAGGTCAGAAAACTGTACAAGAAAAGCAGTTAAAATAAAAAAAATCTTCTTTAAGGGAGATTTGTCTAAGAGAGGAGAGGTTTGAACAGGGATGTGTGGTCTTCTATTTATGCATATGAAGAATTTTGGCAAAATCAAGGTTGATTTTCGGCAAGAAGAAGGTGGGGGTTATCTTAGGAAGAAAAATTTTAATTTAGTTAAAAGGATGGAAGCTAGTTGAGTGAGAGGAAGGGTGAATGGCAGATGAGGAATTAAAGACCCTGTATGTGAACACTTTGGGGGATAAAAGAGATTTCTGTAAAGTTAGCAGATCCAGGGAAAAAAATGACATTACTATTTGGAATCAAATTTATAGCTAACATGTGTATGATCTCTTAGTTAATAAATGTCAAGTGTAAGTAGATGTAGCTCTCCTCCACTTAGCCATGTTCCATCTGTGTTGGGCATTTATTTCTAATAAATTTTGTCTGAACAATTGCAGGAAGCCTTGCAACTGCCCTTGATGAGTGAACTTTTACAACCCATTTTGTTCTTCAAGTCTTTACAGTTACTAAAAACATCTTCATACTTGCAAGTGTTGGCTGGAATAAAAACAGTAAATTAGTAATTTCATTATCATTATCCTCCATAGCAGTAACACAAACAATAAATCCCATATGAGTGAGGAGGGAATAGAGCAAAAAAATTGGCATCATTCATTTCTCTTGATGGCCGTTTCATATCTTGAGGGACACATAAGTCCCCGTAGTTAAATTCACTGATTAAGGCATCATTTCTTTCTAAGTTTGAGCTTTTCCAAGTGTTTTTAAAATAATTGACCAACTTTCCTCCTTCAGAAAAAAAGGGTAAAATGAATTTACCACAAATAAATCTTTCTAAAACTGCACCATCCAAAAGTATAGCCACTAACCATGTGTGGTTTTTTTTTGTTTTTTTTTTTCAATTTGAACTTAAATTAATTCAATAGCTTTGAAATTTCGGTCCTCAGTGATACGTACTAGTTACATTTCAAGTGTTCAAGTGCCAACATGGCTACTTTACAGGACAGTGCAGAAATTGACTGTTTCCGTCATTGCAGAAAGTTACATTGGGTGCTCTTGCCACCAGACTCTAATACCATCAGCCTTTCTTTCAGGAGTGAGGAGTTATTATAAGAAGAAGTAAATATAAAATGTAAAACAGAAAGAAGCTTTAGTATTATTATTGGACATTTTCACCTGGATGTCACTCAGTGGCCAAAAACTCAACAAATCTCAAACTAGATTAATTACCCTACCTACACGCTTGGCATTTCTTTGGTGTCTCTACCCAACTCCCAGCTGGATTCGCCCAACCTCAAAGGAATAGCGCCCCCCACTGCTAAACAATTCAAACCAGGAATGAGGAATCAACCTGAACTCACCCCCCTGTCTACTTTTATCTGCGCTTAAAAAGCACAGGTAATAAACACTGGCTATTTTACTTTCACTCTGTCTCTCATAAACTGTCCGTTTATTTTCTTTCATTTCACCCTAATACAGTAAGAAACATCCATTTGTTTTTGAATCCATGTTTCTCAATAGTATCTCAGCTGGTTTCTCTCCATTTTTTTCTTCATATTGCCTGCAACTCTTTATAAAACACACTTCTGATTTTATCACTCTTCTGTCTAAAATCTCTCAACTGGCTACTTATTACTAATAGGAAAAAATCCAAAATTAACAAATAGTATTCAGCAGAGGCATAAGTGTTTTCTTCTTCAGTTAATTTATAGCTTTTATATCATCAGTATTCTTAATTATGGCTATATAGTTCACTCAGAAAGAATGCTACAATTGACTTAGGTGAATGTATTTGAGAAATAAAAATTTTAGTTAATGTGTCAATTTTATTGTTTGTAATAATTCTAATAATACATTCCAACTAAACAAAAACACCAACTCTTTGTACATTAATTCATAACACTGGAAAGCAGATATTTGACATTAATTTTACTCCTTCTTGTTAAAATAGCTTTGAAGCTATTTTAGCTTTTTTCTGTTAGCTAATAATACCATATGCAGATTTGATAGAAACTTTAAAAGTACATAAACATTATAGCAAACGAGAGTGCAAATGATTATTCAGTTAAACTTGATGATTCTAACTATACTATGAGAAAAATGAAAAATGTACTATGATGAACTCGCTGGTATATAAGGATTATATTTGGTGTACCTCTCCAGACTGAGCCATATCTGCAGCCTCACACCTTTATATTTGTACCTATTGTCTTTTTAAAATGCAACCTTTTCTATAATAACATTAACTTTGGTAAAAAGAAAATTCATATTTAATTACAATAAATTATGTTCACAGAAACATTTTCATATATATGCCAATATGTAATAGGTTTGACATAGTCACAGATACACCTGGATCGTAGATGGCTCCTTAAGTTACCTATGGCAACAGGCTTTCATTGCAAATAATGCATATATGTACTGAATGATTTAAGATTTTTTCTTAAATACACACTATTGAGTAATTTTATTGTTGTCTGGTTCATGAAGGCATTGCTTAAGTTGGCTCCATTCAGAAGATTTCTTAACTTTTACAAAGAAATATCAGGTCATTTAATTATACTAGTAAATGAGTGACTTCAAACTTACTGCACAATCCATTGTCACAGTGATTCGGGCAGCTGGCACAGGGTATCCCTTGCAGGTAAGGAGTATATTTTCTGCTAATAATATTACCACTGGAATTTGAAACATAACACATCAAACACTTCTTTAAATTATTGAGTTCAGTTTATGCTCCAAGGGTAGCATCCATCACATATATCTGAATATTTACTAAATGTTTTAACCATGCCACCTGAAAAATGAATATTCCCAATGCGTACTCAGATAGCAGTGCGAAGCAAGAGAGTAATTCACACCAACACTCCCTTGACCATAATCTCGCATCTGAGCAACCAAAATGGAGTAAATGGGGTCTAAAGTTTTGAGAGTATATTTTACCATGGCAACACTCTTCACCTATTGGTAGACTTGGTCAAATTACTAAGGCAGTGCAGCCCAAGGTGCTGACTACAGGTGAAACACACCCCCTGTAGGAATGTCCAACCCACAGCCTGCAAGCCACATGTGGCCCATGGTGGCTATGAATGCAGCCCAACACAAAATTGTCAATTTACTGAAAACATTATGAGATATATTTTTGTGATTATGTCTCACAGTGTATTTATTGTGTGGCCCAAGACAACCCTTCTTCATCCAGTGTGGCCCAGAGACACCAAAAGATTGGATACCCCTATGAAAGGTACTGGAATCTCCTGGGGGACAGAAGGTTGCATTATGGAAAATACTTAATATTGTATGTAATTTTATATTTTAAAGGGAAACTCGAATTATCGATAAGTTCTATACTATGAACTGAGGAAAGTAATGCTTCAAGATAATTTTTGGCCCCTAGATGCAGGCTGGTGACATTTTCAAGTGCTTTATGGGAGGTGGGTATGGTAGGAAGGTTTTTGAATGTCTAGAGGTTTTGCATGTGAGGTTTTTATGTGTACTAAAAATGGGAATGTTAGAAGGAAAGGTTTCATTAACAGTAACCTCCAGGTTAAAGTGGTCTCACAATGGTTAGCCTGTACTTCATTGATAATTATTAACTAATTGGCTGTTATTATCTGAAAATATAACCGAGTCAAAGTTTCATTTGGACCTAGTGGTCCAAAGACCCAGGGCAATGCATTTAAATCTCAGTCTCCTTGCACAGAATATAGCTATGAAGGTGTGTAAGCTTTTGGAAAATTGTGAAATATGTGTAAAAATATTTTAGAAGTTCTTTCACTCTTGCTTTTCTTGTTATTCATTTCAACTTTTACCACAGATAACTTGTTCTAGTTGCCCCCCCCCCCCCTCACAGCCAGATAGTGGGCGTGGGTGTATTCTCTTAGGACATTTCAATTCTCTCTATTAAACCCTAACTGGTGCTTGCAGGAAAATGACTTTGAAGGTCATACTTCTCAAACTGGAACCCAACTTCACCTGGATGATCTATAGTTTTAAAATAAATCATGTAAGAAGCTTCGTTGGTGGGGCGGCGGGGGGGGACTCTCCCTCCAGTAGCAAGGAGTTTCAAACATTGAAAGTAACCTGTATATTATAAATACATCTTCACTGTATCCATAGAATTTTTGTGGATAAGTCAAATATATTGATTGAGGAAGGGGCATATTTCCTGCTATAAATCAAGGTTTTGTTGGATGGTTCCTTCAGAGATTTTGTGTTAAATTCTAAAAAACAAAGACTTAAGATATTACCTTTACTTGATAATTTGAAATATATTAGGGATTTCCTGAAAACCTTTTGAAGCCCAAGATGTAATCAGTTCTTAATGGTATACTACAGGTATTTTAGATAAACAACAGTAAGAACATTTGTGTACAAAGAATATTTGAGTACTGTTTGTTACCTCACCTTTACCCTTGGACTTACCTTCAAGCTTTCATTTTCTAGAATATGAATTTAATAAAACTGACCATACCAAATCTAGGCAACTACACATAACATATATCCACATAACCCTGAGCCTCAGGAAAGCAACTGAGAGGGAAGACAAATAATTTTAATCATGAGGAAGTAATCTTCAGATATTATACTTGAAACTGAGAAGCTGATTGTGTCTCAAATTTAGAAAAGCTTTCTAAAGGTTAATCTCTCCCCTTTATGGGATATGCTTTTTCAGTCTGGGTTGTCTAATACATGATAAATTTAAAATATTAAGTTGCTGATGGCATCATTGACAGCAAATTTGAAAGCATATACTTACGCAGAACAATACTGGCAGACATAGTAGTATTTTAGTCTTCTTTGATTGGGACAGTAGGCAACTCCACATCCAACAAGGGAAGATGAGTACCAAGCAACCTACATGCCCGTAAGTGAAGATGCAGATGCGAGAGTACATTCGAGAGGGAAACATCAAAAAAATGAATAATAGGAAATAAGAAAAGAAAACTGTTACTGATGTATTATGATCACATATACCTTATGGAAATATTTAAATTATTGAATTGAATTAAAAAATCTTTTCAAACAGTTCATTTTCATGTATGTTTGCTACTTTGTCTATTTAGACCACTCAAAAAATATGGAGTATGTTTCCCTACCAAGAGCTTGCAGGCTTTTGACAAGTGACAGCTCACAGCTGAAATACCCACAAAATGGGAAGACTGGCCTTTACCTACTTGAGATCTTCCCTCAGATTCAATATTGGGATCAGCCAAAATTTGGAGAGGCTTTCTTTTCAGGGCATTTGCAGCGGTTTTTTTTTTTTTTTTTTTTCACTTGTTTCCCTTACCTGGGTATAATGTCCAACCACTGCACTGGGATATTTTGGCCCTACACCGTAGATAAAACCATCTTTCTCATCGAACCAATTTTGGATTGCATGTGACCATAAAGTAGGGCTACTTGACATGAAGAGATTCTCACCACAACTCTTTTCACCTAAGAAAAAACAGATCATTCTTGAGGTAAGCAAAAAAGCATGCAATGGTATATATGCCTGTGTATATGCCTGGATATCTATCTATCTATCTATCTATCTACCTACCTACCTACCTATCTATCTATGCTATCTAGATTCGCAGCTCTTCAGACACAGTGCCCATAGTTGTTGCTAACTGCTGATTAATGCATAAAGTGTTCCTTATCAGCTATAAGCCGAATAGAAGCCATATGTACCTAACACACTGAGGCTGGTCTCAATGTGCAGATTGTGAACAGATGAAGTCCTCCTTCTTTCACATCTGCTCCCTTAGAGACATTCATTACATAGTAAATTCTTCGTGAATGTCAGTCTCGTGCTCTCAGCTGTGCACTGTTAGCTCGCTGGAAGCAGAAAGCAACTCATAACACTTTTCCTACCCTAATCCACACTTACCAGAAGCTTATCATTTATAGCAACTTTAATAAATGTTTAGGGTTGTTTTGTGTAAATTTTGAAAAAAAAAATTGGAAAAAAATCTTAGTCTTCAAGAGCCCTAAGCATGAAACAGGTGGCATGAGGAGGGACAATATTTTCAAAGTGTATGGGTCTCCCCTTCATCACCAAATCAGAATGTCACAGGCCAACTTCTCCCCAAAGAATTAGGATAAAAGTGCTTTGCAGCCCAGAAACATTTCGTGTACTTTTCAAACCTTGAAATTAATACTTATGTTTGGATGGCTTGAAATGTAACGTCTACATACTATGGAAAGGGAGTGTAAACTGCTCTCAAATTGCTCTCGTAAGAGGGAAAAAAAAGAAGCTGCGAGGCTAACAGTAGACTGGGGTCTTCACAACCGTTTGTTTCAATCTCCTACCGAATATAGTCATCCTTCTTATTTATATCAAAAATACAAATAACAATGGCAGCTCTATTTTCAAAACAGGTGAGTTATTTACTACTTTCAAATTGGATTTCTCTATATCTGTCATTTAATAATTTATGTAAATACTTTGTTTACTTGCTGAGACATATGATATATAATTGTTTTTAGGTCCCTTGATGTAGAGGTCATGCTTCTGAGGCTATTTTGAGTCTAAAATAGCACTGCATGCATTGTAAGAGGCATCCGAACATACAAAAGATTTGACTTATTGTCATCGAAGGTTAAAAAGATGCCAATGCTAAATATTTTTGAGTAAAATTCAGAAACAGCTTGGCAAAATTCAACATATTTTATAAATCAAAAAATAAATACATTTTAAAACACAGACTCTATAATATGAAAATGACACCCAGTTAGATGTACGAAATTCTAATTCTAAATTTCCGAGATATGACACTTCTTAACAATTATTTTCCTGCTAACAGTGGTTAACGGGAAAATAATTTTCTTTCCTGTTAACAGATGGCTAAGAGATACAAATGTGATATTGTGTGAGACAGTTTTTGTAAAAGATAAAAGCATAAGCATAGAGTCATACTTCTCAAGAGTTTTCTCTCACAGAGATACTTTAACTTGAAAAACGTAGCATTTGAAGCAACATTTATCCACAAGATTTCGTAATGCAACATCAACACATATGGCCCCTTATTATTTCACTTTTTCATCTACTCAATAAAAATTTATCAGTGTACATACCAATTGCTCGATTCTCTGCTCTGCTGTGTTTCTGAGTGCACTGGTTTGCCCACTTTTGGGCATTTGCTGCTGCCTGGCTGTCCCATGTCTAACAAGAAAGAGGGAGCAAAAGACAGGCACTCAACAACTCAAACCACAAAGGAGCATAAACTTTGTAATGAGATGGGGAGTTGATTCATATCATTGTAAATTTTTCTGTACATACATATCCTTATAATCAAAGGTATTTTTGATGTGTCTCTTTCTGTTTGTTAAAGAAATTAGATAGTATGGCTACCCCAAGGAACTGTAAAACCTAAGATGGTCAATAATCTATGTATGATAGTGTGTCAGGAACACCTACAGAGTTTTAGCCATGGTTCTTAACTAAGTGTCAATAAACATGTAGATCTATTGAGATTATTTCCCCTATAATACTAAAATGGACAACTTCATTCCTAGTTCCTTCCTTTGCCCTGACCATGGAATACATTTGGGAGATGTGGCTTTTAGTAATGGGACCGGAATTGTCTGTTATTTACCCTGAATTACATTGATCCTAAAGGGAAAAGGCCTTTCTGATTCTAGATTAAGAGCGATAGTGATCAGAAAAACATAATGGCCCCTTACTGGATGTCAGAAGATTTGGTTTTAATTCTGCCTCCACAACTTATATAGTTCTGTAAAATGGACAAGTTATTTAACCATTATAAAGTACAATGAAGAATTTCTTCTTTGTCCCATGGTGCTAATTAAGCTTAAGCTTTGCATCTCTCACTTGCATAGGTTCTTCTAAGATTATGCTAAGGGCACCACAGAATACCCATGGTCATTTTTTAAGAATTTGCAGTGGTAAGAGAGTTGTGTACTCTTCCTTAAAGAGTGTTCCTTCAAGCTTCAAATCAGCAAGAGTTGAATTTCCCCTACTACAGATATGTCTTAGAGCAAAGGTTGAGGGTGTAAAGCAAAACCTGAGTGGAGTTGACATTAATAATAAGGACGATGTCAGTAATCACACGTAGATCAACTCACTGTACAGAAAGGGACTGGACAGAGAACTACCTGCAGTCAGAGAACTAATAAGAAAATTGTTTTGGATCAAAATGAACAGAACATGCCTGGTAAAGTGTCTAAAAGTCAGTTTATCAAGGTCAGAAGGCACACACTAACATTAGGGGAAGGTTTAAGAATGAGCTGCATGACTCTATAAGTACCCTAAAATCACATGCAAATTATGCATACTAATAGAGAAATAGATTATTACATAGTATATATAGTACATTCTACATATGTATTTTTTTCTGGGAAGAGATATTTCACTCAAAAGATGGGAAACTCTGAAATGGACATGATAGCAAATCAATTCTTCCAGATTGTATTATTCTAGTGAACAGAGCATGTAATGGTAGGATGATACACAATTTATAAGCAAAAATAGTATGTGGAATGAAAAAAAGGTATTTATGCATCATCAGTAGCGAAGCTTTAATAAAATAACACAGACAGAACTTCCTGCCACAAATATCTTAAGCAATCTCCTTTACTAGGCGTCTGTGCTTATCACAGCCCCACAAGCCACTTTCCTTTTGCTGCCACTTCTTACCATCTTCAGCATGTTGCTGGCAGGTGGAGAGACTGCTCTCCTTAGGTTATTGTGTTTGTTTACAATCTCACTTTGGACTTCTTTTCGGGTGGTTGACAAATCATCAAACTTTGGATCCTGAAAGAAAACCAAATTAGAATTATTTCTAAAAGCTTTAAAAATTACAACTGAGTGAAGAAGTTAATTCAAGAAAACAAAGATTATTTAAAAGGTATTCAATTTAGCCCTGGCTGGTGTGTCTTGGTTGGAAGTTGTCCCATAAAGGGCAGAGTCACGGGTTCAATTCCCGGTCAGGGCACATATATGGGTTGTGGTTTGGTCCTGGTAGGTGTGTGTGAGAGGCAATGGATCAATGATTCTCTCTCCCATTGATGTTTCTCTCCCCCCTCTCTCTCCCCACTTTCCCCTCTCTCTAAAATCAAAAGGCATGTCCTCCTCAGGTGAAGATAAGAAAAAAGTGCTCCATTGAAACCAATATTAATTGTTATGCATTGCCAATGAATCTGAACCAAAGCACTGACTTTTTTCAATAGGAAAGAAGTAGTGTTAAATTTTGAGTGTGGATGTAGTTCATGTCATGACAATTAAAAACACCTCCAAGGCCATAGATACCACTTTCTAGTATTAAAAGATGGCTTAATGTGATTTTTGCAGACATACGAATGATAATGTAATAACAATGTTTTAAGATGGGAACCATTAGGCATTCTCATTCGCAATCAAGCTACAAAGGAGGAATACTAAGAGGAGAGACAGGTGGCTCATCTAGACTTTAAGGGAAACTTTAATCCGACATGGTATCTGGATTTCAAGAAAAAATGTGTAGGCCCAGTCCAACTGCATTCGATATTCTAGTAAATGATTCTACCTATTATGTAGCAGATTTTATGGAATTATTCCAAAGGCAGTTTTATAATATTAAACACATCTCCAAGGCAATGTGGAGGGAACAAAGCCAGCCAATTAATGGATTATTGCTGACTGTTAATTTTAGAAATATAGTAATAGAAATATAATTAAGGTATCAAATCACATGTTTCTATTTTTGTTGTATCTTTGTGGGGTGTTGGGGGTGTCTAAGCCTAGAGGTAGAGTAAGGTGTGTGATTGTTCCATAAGGTTGACACAATCTGATGACCTAAAGTGACACAGGAATGTGATGTTATAAGAGCATGAGCAAGATTTGAAGTTAAAAGTCTAAACAGGGCCTCTGGATTAAGTTCTTCTCTCCTCCCACAATACTGAGTTTTTTGCAAACCTCTCCAAATACCAAGAACATAGGTCAGACCATATTCTATTGCCACTACCTAGTTATGTGTCCATTTCTCCCACCTGCTGGTATGTTCCTAAAGACAGAGACTAAGAATGAACACCAGTGTGCGGTGTATCCACAGATCTGGAGCATTCCCAGCTACTTATTTCTAAATTGGGAAGGGTGCAAATGTGAAATATTAGCAGTGGCTGATCACAGCACAAAATAACATCTCTTGTATGTCCTATTCATCCTCAAAAACCTCCTTAAAATTGTTACATTTCAAAGCATATCAAAATTTGTCCCTTGAGAAAGGAGAAGTAATTATTTGTTGCTTCTTATCCCAACTTCTTTGGCAGGTAAAAATTCTACTGAAGAAGACAGACACATCTTTGTTTCTTTTTAAGCAAGTATTAATAAAGCTTTCATTAGGTGGTGAGAAATACGAAAAGTGTTGAGAAGAAAATGGATGAATAAAATATGGTATCTGTCTATACTTAAAGAATTTTTACTGGAAAGACAATATGGCATAAATGAGTATAACACCACACGACAAATAAAATTATCAGCAGGCTCTACTAGATGTCTAAAAAGAAGGGATTCGTTTTTCTTCACTGGGTTCAGGCAAGGCCTCACTGTTGGGAACCGCCCTGCCTGGTTTCAGAAGCTTTAACCCTCCATGGCTAAGGCTGAGTAAGAGACCATGGGACCATAAGCCACTAAGGAGACAAAGCTTATCTCCCTGGCAGGGGCACCGCCTCCCCCTTTTACTTGACCCTGCTTGGCCCAGGGTGTATGACTGGTTAGCCAATGATGGGTAAGAGTCCTAAAGGGAGGGATGACCTAAGACAAGCATGGGCACAAAGGGGCCCTCAGGGAAGGACTTGGGGGGCTATAGAAAAAGGGAGTGATGGACCCTTGCCCCTCAGCTTTGACATAGCCTGAGTCCTCATTCTGTCTGTAAGAAGTTTCCTAATCTCTTGGCTGCCTTACTTCCCCTGCCTGACTTAACCTGAAACAATGCCAGAGGTGGGTGCAGCTCTGTGCTGGAAAAGGTCGGTTTCCCAGGGCAATCAGACCTAAGAAAAAATGAATAAAATCCTGTGAAACATGCTTTGCTAAGAATGTGCTCAATTTTCTGATAAGGGTCCAAGCATGAAATGAGTTTGTTTACCAAGGTTTTATAGCCCTTTAGCTAACTGACCATGACACAGAATAAGCCCTCATACTTCTTTGAATGTTATCTATTGTTTGATCATTACTGCCTGACAATAATTGTTGAGCTTTACCTGTATTCCTGTGCAAATTGAACCCAATAAAAGCCCATTGAGGAACAGGGTCCTGGCCCTTTTCCTTTGAGAGATCGGCCACCTTTCCTCCCCAAGCACATCATGTATTGGTAGACTTATTCTCATCAGTGACAGACAGTGGGAGGGGACTCTGTAGGTGGAGCCCCCCCAGTCCACAAAAAGTGGTCTGGACTGGGGGTTCGAGAGCTGTGTGGTGTTTTCTAGGGCACAGAAGAGGGCACATTGAGAGGGCCCAGAAAACCACACAGGGCACAGGGAATGTAGAGCATCAGCAAATACTTAGTTGTGTGAAAGATCTAATTATATCTCCATTTCTAATAATTTTATAAATGAAAATCAGGAGATGGATGAGAAAGATAACAGGGAATCAGAAATGGCCTTGAAAGGAACTCTTTAGGAATGCATTTGGGAAGACAGAACTACTTAAATGAAGCCCTTAGTAATGAATATATTGTCTTCAGATTGAAAATTTGATTAACAATGACTTCAATTCTGAATGCCAAATGAGGTTTGACCCAGTGTCAGAATTCTCTGGTCTGAGGGGTCTTAGCTGATCTTATGCACCCAAAGCCAAGGAAGGGTGTGGGAACAGAGAGCAAGGACCGAAGCTCCTTGCATTCAGAGGTTTTCTAATCAGAAAAGCCTACACACCAGTTGGAGAGAAACACTGTGCTGCTCTTGGGATTATTAAAGCGAAGCAGCACACTAGAAATAATCAGAGCATCTCATCTCACACAAATTAATTGTAAAAACTACGAAAATATCCAAATGCTTAATATCCCTGACAAATTTTCTTTTTTAAATTAAAAACTATCACTATTTTCACACAGTAACTACAAAAATTAAATGTGGTGACATATGCGAAGAACCTTTCTAAATTTGAGATTAGATAAACAAATTGTTAATTTTCAGTGGTGGTCACATTGAAATGGATTAAATAACAGCAAATTAGACAAGATCTTGGGATAGGAGTTTTGTTAGCTTTTAAATTCACAGGTCAGTGGTGTCACCAGAAAAATAATTAAAGCATCACATGTCATTTTTTATATTTTGGTGTCCACTTTATTAAAAAAGCAGATTAAATTATATTTATAATATATTTTAAATGTATAATATATTTATCTAAATATATGTATACTTATATAATAAACTAATAAATGCATATATGTTTATATAAAATATATTTAAATGTATGCATAATCATATCTTTAAATATATAATGTATGCACATATGTTTGCATAAATAGATTATGTATTTAAATGTATGGCTATATCATACATTTGAATTTATATATATTAGATTTAAATATATTATATTTAAAGCATATTAAAATATAGCTTCCATCACACAATCCATGTTAAAATTATTAATGACAAATTTTTCCTCCTTTTTTAAATTAAGTCCTTGAAGTCTGCTATGCATCATGATTACACGTATCTCAATTCTGACTATCCATATTTCAGTGTTCAATACCTTCATGTGCTTAGGTACTACCATACTTTGTGATATACTAGATACTCTAGCTCTTTTTTCTTCTGAAAATTGATCTAATAGCTTGCTGTCCTTCAAGGTTGCTTGAATTGTTCTGAAAATATTTTCAATGTCGGTCATACCTGTCCATTTGCTGGGAAGAACGGAAGCAACACAGCAGCCAGAAACAGCAACACTGGGAACAAGGCCATTGCTGGGGAAACAAAACAAAGCCTGCATTGGTATTTTAGTGCAAGAACTTCAGAAGAACACAGGAGGAGAGAAAAGAAACAATGTTACATCAGTTATCCCAAATTCATTAGTAACATAACAAGAGCAGCTTTGTCACAGGGTACCAGTAGAATTCTAGTAGATTCAGTCCCAGAAGCTTTGCTAACGAGGATGATAACCAACAGATATACTAGACTGAAGCTCTCGAAGTAGTGCACCTGCAAATGTTTAAGGTACACCGCCCAATTCCACCCTATTTCCATAGTTTTATCTACACAGCAACTCTTCCACGTTAGGAACGGTTTCTTCACATTGTCCATTTAGGAGTAAAAATAGCTCTCAATTGTTTTGATTACAGGGATACCACTGCATTAGTCCTTGCTGGCTTCCTTACACTTTTTATCTTTATAAATATCTAGCGCAGGCCATTTCTTCTGCCTCATATACTAGCCATTCCTAGAACCCTAGGTAAATTCACTAAGAAGTAGCAATTTAAAGAAAAACAAAAAACTTTCAACCACTCTCCATAGCTCTGTCCATGTGTCATTCATTTCCACTCCAACCATTTCTTTTTATTACATTGCCTCAAATTCCAAAAAGGTAATGCTCTCCTTTTGGATCTAAAGCCAGAAAACCACTTTTAAGAGTTTACCCAACCCAATCTGTATCAATACCCTTCATATGCCCACAATTTTTGCTTCACTTACTCAACATTTTAGAATCCTGAAGAAAATAATATATACTAGGAACACTTTAGCCATAAAATTTTTTAGCACTTTCATATTTATAATGATAAAACAATTAATTATGTGTTCAATAACAGGGAGATAAAATGTCTAAGTAAATTAGAGTACATCCTCTTATTAGCATATATTAGACATAAAGTTATGTTTATGATGGTTTTGTAAGAAGGAAATGCTTATGCTTCAAAATTAAGTTACAAAAAAAATCCCACCAAATAGTATATGGGAGATACTTAGTTTCCTGTTATAGATAAAAGTTTGTGCCCTCCCAAAATTGATAGGTTGAAGTTCTAACCTCCTCTGAGGCTATATTGGTATTTTAGCCCTTAAAAGATACTTAAGGTTAAATGAGCAGGTAAAGGTGAGCTCTGACCTGATAGGACTGGAGACACAACGGAATGCATGTTCACCTACGCTGCCTCTGTGTGTGTGTGTGTGTGTGTGTGTGTGTGTGTGTGTGTGTGTGTGTCTCCTCAGCACGCACAGAGAAGAGGCCATGTGAGAATGCTGTGAGGAGAGAAATCTCAGCAGAAACTCACCATTCTGGCAACTTGGTCTCAGACTTCTACCGTCTAGACCTGTGAGAAAGTAAATGTTTGTTCAAGCCACCCAGTCTGTGGTAATTTGTCATGGCAGCCCAGGCAGACTCATATACATTCTCATATTTAACATCTGAGGGATATGTTACTTTTCAAGAGTGTTACAAGGTCCATAGTATGTAGCAATTTGAAATCTGGGCACCTCCCACTACCACCCAGCATCCATACGTCAAAGAACAAACTTTGCCTGAAATTAAACAGAAATACAAGAGAATGAGTGTATCTTCATGTGATAAAAAAGACATTCTTTTTTTCATTTCCTATAATGAGTCTACATTATAGTAATTACAAAAAGAAAAGATCTTTATTCCAAAGCGATTGTTAACTTTTGGAAGAGTGCCTCTGACTTTGTCAAACCAACTGTCTTATTTCCTTCATGGCAGCCTGGTGTAGCTAACAGGTTGGGGGTCGTGATGTCCAGGTGAGAGGGGAGCAGAGCCCTGGAGGTGTTAAGTGACCTCTTGACAGGCTCATTGCTAGTTGGTGTGTAGCTAAGACCAAACCCAAGATTTCTGTAACCTCAGTATTCATTTCCCATTAAATTGTAGTATACTTTTCTGGGGCATGAGGTTTCGAAAAGTGAATAGTTTGCCTTGAAAAAAATAGTCATACTTTACTGTAAATCTTTTGGCAGCTGATAAATACCTAGTAGGTTGCTCAAAATGTTTGAAAAAATTAGAAAAAAATTAACAAAATACTAATAATTCAGTCACATCTGACCTTCAGCTATAAAATAAAATTCCTAAGACTTTGAGAGCTCAAATAATATTTTCCTAGGATGTCTATTTTGAATTGAAAGCATAAGCCATTATGATAATTTTTATTCATGTTACCTTGTTGAACTAATAAAGGACTTTGTTGGTGTTTTAATAAAGCAATTATGTCCATCGGATTAACTGGAAAAGGAAGGGAAAGTTTTGAAACAGAAATCAAAAAAAAAATGATAACATATTCTTGTAAGAATTCTATTATGAATACAAATTGTGTAGGTGTTTCTATAGTGTTTTTTAAATTAAAGCTCTTCTGTACAATTAAAATTTCACTCATGACAATAGAAAAAAGTTTGATTTTTGTGTATATTGTAGCTTTTAGGTAGAATAGAGAAAGAGGGGAAGAAAAATGAAAATTTGAAGACAAAAAAGGACAATGAACTTATTTCTGTATGGCAAGCATAAATTGAATGTTAAAAAGAGCCATTTTATTCCTCAGAGATACCTGGTTCCCTATTAAGCAATCCCAAACTTTGGCACCTGTATCGTGGTGAAGAGAACAAAGCAAGTGTTAAGCAGCCTGGGTTGTTGCTATTGTGTCATTGGTGCTCTTTTACCTGGCTCGTCTTTAAGCATATGAAGATATGTCAAATTTGTCATTTGTCAAATTAAAATACAGGGATATAGAGTCACCTCATAGGGTTTTTGTGAGGTTTAAAAATATAGATAATACTAAAGAATTTGAAAGCATTAAAAAATCACCGTGTACATACAAGTCCTAACATTAACATTACTATCTTTATTATCATTTGAGATGCTTGCTCCCTTAGCTGCGAGTGTTGCCAGCATAAACCTCAGGGACAGCGTCTGCCAAAGACAGCCATGTGGTCCAACATCATGGCCTCTTCCCAGGGCGCCCTCATCCTCTGTCTGCCAGACATGGGGTGTAAAGGCCTTACCTCTTCACCCCAACTACAGACAGTGCTGAGACATCATCTCAGCCTAAGAACCACTCTGAAGTAGTTGATTGGCTGAAACCTACAATGAGACTACATCACATCTTGATTTCTTACCTTTGTCCAATCTTGCTTCCTTCCACTCCCCTCCCAGGGAATTAACCCCAGGTGGATTCCTTAATAAACTTTTTGTGTCTCATATTTCTGAACATTACATAGGAAATCCAGCCTGTGACACCATTCATTAGATAATCTTTATTCCATTACTTTAATCAGGATAGGTTCCCTATTTATGCTTTCATTATTCTTTCCCTCTGATCCTATGCCTTTTATGCCTTTTATGCCTTTGATCATGTTAATCCTCAAACCTGGATTCTAGCCACTTCCTTCCAGAACATTTCAAAGTCTCTCTCTACAAAGAAACTCACAGGCTAACTCCAAACACACAGAAGTTATCCCTGTGGAACACTTAAAGCCCGCACAGCCCTGACTGGTGTGGCTCAGTTGGTTGGGTGCCATCCCACAAAGCGAAGGGTCGGTCATTTGTTCGATTCCCCATCAGAGCACATTCCTGGGTTGCTGCTATGGGAAGCAACCAATCTATGTTTCTCTCCCTCTCTTTACCCCTCCCCGCTCTCTAAAAATGAATGGAAATCTTAAATAATAAAGCTCAGCCAGTGAACTTCTTTTGATTATGTATAGTATCTAATTTTTCTCAATTTCTTCATGTACATTAGATGTTTTCTCATAGCAAGACTGAGTGTTTAGAAAAGGCAGAATACCATCATCACTTTCTTTTAAATGCCTTTTGGCTAAACCGTGCTTGCTCAGTGGTGGGGGCTGCAGACTCTTTCAAAGTCTCAGAGGACTCTGTTAGGCTGATGTCCTTGTGTACGCCCATCTCTCTGGCTATGGCCACAAGCAGGCCTCCTGTGGAATTTGATAGCAACAGAGGAAGACAGATTCTCCTTTTTTTTTTTCTTTCCAGTTAACGGCAATCAGATGTTGTTCTTTTCTGTAACAGACATTCATCAAATTTTACACTCTATGTTTGGGATAGTGTGCTAGGTATTGCTGAACATGATCGACTGAACAAGATATGATTCCTGTGCATCTCAGAGCCTTAGCACACCATTAAGGGAGCCCATCATTCAAGTACCTAGAGTGGGAAGTATTCGGCCTTTCCCATCTGGGCAAAAGTGGAGGCTAAAGTTGTTGTTTTTTTTTTTTTTTTTCTTTTGCCCTGACCAATTGTGATGCTTTTGAAAAAGGATGGGGAAGATCTACATAACACAGGTCTCAGGAAGTAAGTATTAGAGGTGAGGTAAATACGATTAAGATCTAGCACCTGCTGGAAGACCAAAGCATTCAGCTGCAACACCCTCCCTCCTTCGCCAGGTACTGATAGAACACTGTTTATTTTACTTTCATTGAGTTAAGTCCCACAGAAAGCATTAGAAAGCGTTAGGTTAATAACTGCTTCTTCCTGTCATCTACTTGCATGTAGGCAAATTCCAAATGTGCGTAGTTACACATTTCCTCTGCTTATTACTTAGGGACAAACTTTAGATTCTTTTAAAGTCATTTCCCTTAAAAGACTTACTTTGCCACATGCTGGTCACCAAGTCTCTCCTTTTATACAGTTTTCCACTCTGCCATTTGTAATTTTCCTTTTTCAAAGAGATTAGTAATTTCTCTTAAGTGTGATTGGAGAAAAGCCAGATCCAAAGATTTTGAAGATGAATAGTTCCATGTGTTGATGGTTTATTACTACCCAATTACAGACGGAAGAAAGCAAGCTATGTCTTTCTGAAGCGTAAGTGTTAAATATACAATTAAAGTGCGCTATACTGCTCCTTCCTCACACTGAGGATAGGACCACCACCATGTTTGAAAGACTCACATGAAAAAGAAAATGACGACCTATCACTGCTTATTAACTGATGAAAAACTATGTATTTACAAACAGTATACCAGTATACCTTGCCTTAAAAGTCCATTTTGTGGCTATAAGGAAATTGAAATGATAAACTAGGGAGAATTTGCTTAATTCTTAAGAGGAGAATTCACAAAATGGTCCACTTAAAAAGTGAGCTTTTAGCCTTCAATTGCAGTCAGCTTCCGGTTATCACCCTCACATGAACTCCGAAGGAATGAGAGAAATGAAAGGAAAACATAGCTTCCAAGAAAGTATCAAAACGACGGTGAGAAAAGTAGGGGAGAATTAAGTCTCTCAGGACCTCTAGTGCGCATGTACGGGGGATGTGCGCGTGCTTTGAGTATGAAGTGGAAGAAGGTGTTGCAGGTGTTGCATCCTGGGACAGTGACTGACCTGATCATGTAGTTTCAGCAACAATCTTGCTTTTACCTCGTAACAATCACTGTTTCCCCCTTATTGTGAAATTCTCTGCAGGACAGCATCATGAAAGCATAAAACCTCCAGCAAGTGTCAAGGACTAATGAGAATAATGACATGGGGACTGCCCTGCATTGCTACTGCCTAGGGTTACATGAGTATAAAATAGTGTGACTACTTTGTCCCAAGCCTATTTCTCCTCAGAAAGTAGCCTGAGGAGTGGCAGGGAGTGGAAACAATTCTGACATTGGTTCGCCAAACAGATGAGGATAATAGTACATAACATATAAGCTCATTTCACAAACGACATGCAAAAACCTTCACAAAATATTAACACACCAATTTTGAAAATGCACTTAAAATATCATGATCAAGTAAAATTTGTATCAGGACTGCGAGATTATTTCAAAATGAAAAAGTTCATTGGTCTAATTATCACATGAATAGACTAAAAAAATCATGTGGCAAAAATATTTTACTAAATTCAATTCCAAGTTATAGCTAAAAAAAGAACACAGGGAAATAAAGGAGATCATTAATTTGGTAACTGCCTTATATTAAATATCTACAACAAATATCATAGTTACTTCAGAAACTAGGTGTATTGCATTTGATATTGAGAACAAGAAAAAATGATCGATGTCACTGCCATTGTTCAACATCAAAGTGGAGAGTTCCTGATCAAAGCTGCAACAAAGAAAAAATATATTCATTGGTCTTGTAGGGGAAGAGATAATATTTTATTATTTTCAAGTGATATGATCATCTATCTAGAGAATACACCGTAATCAAAGAGTTTGCCAGATGCAATATCAACTTACAAAAATTACTATCACCATATACCAGTCACACTCAGCTAGAAAATAAGATTTAAAGAAAGATCCTACCCATAGTAGTAACAAAAACTATAAAGCATCTATGAAACAACCAAGAATAAAATAATCCTTTCTGGAGAAAACTTTAAAACCCTAGTAAAAGACCTAAAAGGTCTGCATAAACTCCCCTGGCCAGTGTGGCTCACTTGGTTGCAGCACTGTCCAATAACCTAAGGGTTGCAGATTCAATTCCCAGTCAGGGTGCATGCCTGGGTTGCAAGTTCAGTCCCTCATCTGGGCGTGTATCATCCTGGGTCCTGTATGATCCTGGTTCCAGGTGCAAATGGGAGGCGACTGATTGATGTTCCTCTCTCACATCGATGTTTCTCTCTCTCCCTTTCCCCCCTCTCTAAAAGCACCGAAAAGATATCTTTGGGTGAGGAAAAAAAACCTTAAAAAATAAAAATAAAAAAAGATTTGCATAAATTGAGATATTTCCATGCTCTTAAATTGTATGTGTTAATAAAGATGTCAATTTGGCCCTGGCTGGTGTGGCTCAGTGGATTGAGCACCTCCCTGCCAACCAAAAGGACACATGCCTGGGCTGCAGGCCAGGTCCCCAGTAGGGGGCACATGAGAGGAAACCACACATTGATGTTTCTATCCCTGTCACCCTCCCTTCCTCTCTCTCTAGGAGTGGATAGATGAAATCTTTAAAAAAAAATTTTTAAATGTCAATTTGAATTAAACTAATATGACAATTCTTAAAATTCCAATAAAAATTCTGATTGGCATATGAATAATTAAGTAAACCATTTACAAGAAGAATTAATTTCTATATTTTTTATTTAGTTATTAAGATACACTTTAAACTTATGTTGACAAAGATTTGATATTGTTGTAGGAACAAACAAATGGACGACGAAGGGAGGTGAGCAGAAATTGAAGAGACAGACCAAAAAGGTAGTATGAAAATTCATTTAAGAGGAAGAGCAGGTTGTCTTGCATATAGTGTTAGAAAAATTAGCTCACTATATGGAGAAAAATAAAACCAGATCCTTCTGAAGCATCACCTATAAAGGTGAATGTAGAGGGATTCAATTTATAAATAAATAAAAGTTTACACACAGCTTTTCAGGGCCATCTGCTTTGCCCTAAGTGAGTCACACGTAACAATGGCATTCTGTTCGGGCTCATTCAAAAGTCATGACAATCTAGGCATTAGATGCTGTTACTCAATACCCAAGTTTACAGATAGGCAGTACCCAGATCAGAGATTTAATAATTCAATGCCATAAACTTGCAAACAGAAGAACTGAGCGATAAATCCAGTTTGACCTCATAGCCCTCAAAGCTGGCAGGAGGGGCTGGAAATGGTTTAAACAACACGGACCAGAGAGCAGGCCATTAAAAGCATTAACATATGTGTGTATGATATGTGCATTGCAGGTATAGACACATTTATATGCAACTCACAGTGCAGGAAAGTATCTAAAGCAGCATTTTCAAACTCTTGGTGTAATATTTAATCTTCATTCTGATCACTTTCTTTCATTTCACCACTTCTCAGTGGGATAGAAAATAGGCCAGAACTACACAAAATTTCTAGATTTTATTGTGTAGAAAATCCATAAACATTTCTAAGCAATAATAACCACCTTGACAGTTCCTGAAGAGCAATTTGTATTTTCCTTTTCAAGGATGAATTATCTCTATTTTGCTTGAATTTACCAAATATCACTGGAATTCTTAGCAGTATGGGATTTATGTTCTGCTTGAGAGTTCTGACACTCTTCCTCCTGATTTACTTCTTCATCAAATCTGAGCTCCCATTGGTGGCCCCAGCTGACCTCACAACACATCATCAGAAGTAACTCTGGGCTTGAAACATGTCATCAGTTTAATTTCCTTTGATTCTCCTCCAGAGAGTTAGTCATCCAGGCAGACATTGGTTTGGGTTTTAACTAGTGAAAGAGGCAACTCCAGAACTTCTCTGGCAACAGTGTAAATTGTCCCTAAGCTCCTTGCCTAGCCTTCAGCCACAGAGGGGAAAAGCATTAATAAAATATTTTTAAAGTAAAATCTTTTCTCAATGAAGTAAATAACTCCTTACAGATTGTCCTTAGGTAGCTCTGTGGTCTTTTAGTATCTGTTTATCCAGAATCACTTATTATTAGGAAAAGCTCTATCTGGAAATTGCTTCCTGATATAAAATATATAAAACAGATACTATCTTTAAATTATTTATACAAAGTTAGCTGCCTAAGTAGATTGACCTTTTATTGGAACACTTTTAAAAGTCTCTCTCTTTTGTTTTTAGTTGAGGATATTTCATGAGGAAAATTGTATCTCATACTGATAATCTTTAACAGAATAGTTTTTACCTCAAAGTCAGTACTATACTTTGGTTTTGATGGATTTAAAACTATTAAAAGCTTCCCACCCTCATTTTAATAATGTATATATTAACACAAATTGATATATGTGAATATTAGTAAAGTTATTAATATTTGGAAGCATGCACACACATAGAACCATAAGGCAATGATACCTCAGTATTTTAAATTTTTCTATTAAAGGAAGTTTTAGTGTAATTGTTTCTAAAAGTCATAGACATGGGAATGAATTACACTGCTTATTTTAGAAAAAAAGGTAAAGAATTCATTTAGATGTTAAATTTGATTAGGTGCTTTTGGGATATTAAAGCTATATGTTACCTTCTTAGATTAAAAAAAAAGATAATAACAAAGTCATTACTCTCAATAAAAGTTACCAACACAGTTTTGAAAATCATAGATTAATTTACTCTCTATCATTTTACCACTGTCAAGGCATAAATATATTGGCATAATACAATATTCACCTTAAAATAAAGAACTACCACTTACTGTTGGTTCTCTGAGCAAGGAAACGTATTGGCTTTATCTGTAGGAGGAAGGAAAATGGTAAGAGAAGCCTGGAGAGGTATCTAAATATATTACACCTATTTCCTGTCTTTAGCAAATACTGTTTGTGCAAGTAAATCTAAGTCAACAGGTCTGAAACAGGGTTTGTCACACCAGTGGGCTCAGATTCCACTGCTGACCATCTGATGGAAGTTTTGGCAGCATCTCGTGATTCTCAAACATTTATGTCAAACCTGTATTCCTTGGAGCTCCTATACTGTTATAATGCATCCACATTTTTGCCAATCAATATTTGATAATTCTTAATCACTCTCATTACAACATTAAAGCTTCCAGGATGACTTCTGTATAAGTAAAGCTAAGCTCATCATTTTCATGAACCCAGATTTTCATGATGGGAGAATACAGTATTTCCTTACAGAGATCTAAAATATTCACTAGTATTCTGTTGGACCTCATCATTTTGGAGAACAATTTAATATTTTATCTTTGTAAATGTAAGGTTACAATGCCCTTTAGAACATACTGATAAAAGACCTCATAACAATTGATATTTCTAAGTTTTAAGTTCTCTCGATATTAAAAGTTGTTCTCTGGTTGTATGGAATTTAACATACCATTGATCTGCATTGCATACTAAATTATTATAATTTAACTCTGTTCATCTATAAAAGGTTTTATTTAATCATTGCAGGTCTGTTGCCACATCTCAAAAATGAAGGGGGATGGACTAATGATTTAAGGTCCTCTCTATATCTAAAGTGTAATGGCTTTAAATATTGTGCTTTTACAAATGCAGTATAAATTAATAAATCACAAGTAGCACATACACAGCACTGTCAGGCATCTCTAGGTGCTCATGTTGGCATATGCATTGCACAATGCAGTGTGTAATTTGATAATTTCTGTTCATTTCAGGTTTATACTAGCTCTAGTGAGTTACATAGCAAAAACGCACTAAAGCAGATAAGTGCCTATCATGACAGCAACACAATTTAATTATAGATAATTATAAGTTAAATAATTGAATATCACTTTAAATGTTATTTAGAACTCCAGATAGATTTTACCACAAAATTTAAAAAAATAAATCTTTAACTATTTGGCCAGTAGTCCCTAAAATGTATTTTACCCCAATATATTTGATGTGGGAGCTCGCAATAAGCTGAATCAGCCACTAGAATAAAATCACTTTGGATTTGCTGCCTATGCAACCATTTTTCTGTGGGAGGACGTGTGTCATGGGCTACACTAGATCCAGAAGCACCCAGAGCCTATCCTACTCTCTACTTAATAGTGTGGACTATTAAGAGCTGGGATTCATGGTCTGATGAGCACAGATTAAATGTATGTACCAATGTGTATAGGAAATTTATTTTTCTGTCCATAAATTTTTATATCTACAAATGGGAATGATACTATTTTTCTTCATTGAGATAAAATGAGTCATATATGTGAGTTTCCTGATATGCAGTAAATGTTCATTTCCTCCCATTTTATGAACTTCTTTTCTTGTGTCTGGACAAGTCTGTCTCTAACACTGGTAAGCTATGACATTGCAATTGCATTTTATGAGAGATGGTATGATTAAGTAGTCCTATGAGACAAATGGATAGAAAAGTATAAAAAAGGAACTATATTTTCGACATTATTACCATTTACTAGATTTTCTTTAATTGTATACCCATAGTTGTGAGTAAATGATCATTACATGCACCATGTTATAGAGGTATTTTGCATGTCAAATATTAGCATGCTTATTATTAAGACAAACAAACATAAAAATATGTGGCCCTTTAGGATTACAAAATGTCACACACTTATTAGACTGACATACTGACCTTAATCTTTAAGAATTGTTGTTTGAAACCAGCTTTGTTCTTTCACCTCCCATGATATCAATTTGTCTTTTTCTGTATATATGAAAAAGCACAGGCATTATTAATATAACAAAAATGGTTTGCATGACATCAACGTAACCTGGCAGCCAAGGAGAGTGGACTGGAATGTGCATGCATGAACAATGATGACTTCACTGTACTAGTCAGTGGGGGTGGTAGACAATATTGAGGGAGCATGTGCACTGTGTGGCCATTGCATTCAAAATGACTGAGTGAGTAGAGCAAGGGATCTGCATCAAATTTTGCATTAAGCTAGAAGATTTCTCCGAGGAAACTATTTCAATGATTCAGAAGGTTGCAGCTATGGGCAACTGGTGATTGGCAGCCTCATCACAACCATGCACTGCTCACACATCAGGACTCGTGTAGTTTTTTGGCAAAACATCAAATCACCCAGGTGACTCAGCTCCCCTACAGCCCACATTCCACACCCTGTGAATTCTGGCTTTTCCCAAAACTAAAATCACCTTTGAAAGGGAAGAGATTTCAGAAGAGATTGACAAGATTCAAGAAAATATGACAGGGCAGCTGATGGTGATTGGGAGAACTGTGTGAGTTCCCAAGGTGCTTACTTGAAGGGGACTGAGGTATCATTGCCTTATGTACAATGTTTCTTGTATCTTGTATCTTCTTCAGTAAGTGTCTTTATTTTTCATAGTATGTGGCTGGATACTTCCTGGACAGGCCTCCTACATTGAACATGATTATTGTTGGTCTTTCACGATCCATCCCATCCAGTTTTATTAATGAATATCTTCCAGGTTATTTTTATTTGTGTACCCAGAGTTTATGTTAAAAGGGCAAGTCATTTGCTCCTGTGTATATATTTATTCAGTTCCAACCATTCTAAAGGAACTTGTAATTGAGTATATCAGTGACCTTTGCTAGTAATTGACACACCTTGTTTAGGGAATGTTGTTTGTCTTATTCCTTAAAACTTGTCATTCCTTAAAATGGTCATTGAGTGTCCCAGTGACCATTGCTATTAATCAGTACATCCTATTTAGAGAATGTTATTTATCTTACTCCTTAAAATTATTCTTCTGTCCTTGCTTTTTGACCAGTACACTATAACCAGGTTGGCTATAATATAAATTAAACAAAGCACAGGTTTCCTCCTCTCTTCTTCAACACAGCTGTAACTGGATGCTGCCCTTTGGCACCACTGTGCTGACCCCCTAAAGCTAAGTACTGTCTGCAAAGGTAAATAGCTTCCCTACCTTAGAGCTGACCTCCATGACCCAGGTTTCCAGGACTTTTCCTTCCCAGTTCCCAACTCCCTATAGCTTACAGGTTAAGAGCACAGTCTTTGGAAATTGTCAGGTCTGGAAAATCCTCTACAAGCTCCAGTTTTCTCTTCTGTGAAATGCTGATTTTCATATCATAGGTTTGCTTTGATGATTGAAAGCATATTGTACGGAAAACTCTTAAAACAACACCTGGCATATAATGCTCAATCAATGGAACTAACATTTTTATTATTATCTTCAGGAAAAGCTGATTTGTTGAGCACATAAAATGTTTCTATATATGACTTTTGTTTGACACAATTACTAATGCAGGACTTTTTTAAACTTGATTTTTATTGTTGACAGTATTATAAATGCCCCCATTCCCCCCACGTTAGCCCACCTCCACCCAGGCCTTGCCCCCCTTCCCTCTGGCCCTCACCACACTGTTGTCTGTGTCCACAGGTCACGCATGTACGTTCTTCAGCTACTCCCTGCACCACCGGTCCCCTCCTCCTCCCTCCTCTCTGACAGCTGTCAGTCTGTGCCATGCACCCACACCTCTGTTTCTATTTTGTTTGCCAGTTTATTTTGTTCATTAGATTCCACATATAGGTGATATTGTATGGTACTTGGGGTTTTTATAGGATCTTTTCCTTTTTTTAGGTATCATGGGGAAGAATCAATATACTGTAGGCAGCAAGTGTTCAAGGCCCAGTTCTATTAGAGGCAGTCAGGGTGGCTTTAGTAAAATGATGGGGCATCTCAGGCCTTCCGTGTCCTTGCTAAGAAGTGAGCATTATCCACCTAGGTGCATTTTAGAATTAGCAATAAGTTCACTATACTTCTTAAACAAATAGTATGTTTATAAATTAGCTGTCTTGTTGAATTATTCTTTAGCATATTAATTTAATTTGGTAACATTAATTTCCGGAAAAAAGATTGTTTATGTGCCAATTTGTAGTGTTCTGTCATTTGTATTGTTCTGTCAGTGCCCATGGTTAATTCAATGATTATTACCATATTTTGCCATGTATAATGCACACTTTTCTTGCCCAAATTTTTGAGGGAAAAATAAGCATGCACATTATACATGGGTAGTACTAATTCTGTATCTACATAAATGTTTTCAATTGTTATTTATGCTTGTATGTTAAAAGTATAATTTTAAAAAGCAATAACAATATCTGTATGAAAGTAATACCTTGGAATACAATAATCAGTTTTGTTTCTAAATATAAATAAGTAAAAATTAAAATAAAATATTTAAATAAAAATTTTTTCTGAAATTTTGGGCCCAAAATGTGGGTGTGCATTATACATTGCAAAATATGGTAGTTTTTTATATTAAAATATACTTAACATATAACATTGTATAAATTTAAGGTGTACAATACATTAATATGATATTTTTATATATTATAATATGATTGCCATTATAGTGATAATTAGCATATGTTACATAATTATACTTTCTTGCTAATTGTTGGAATAATTAAGTTCCAGTTTTTTAGCAAGTTTGATCACTATAATGCAATATTGTTGTCTATATTCACTATACTTCACATTAGATCTCTAAGACTTATTTACTACTCATTAGAAATTTGTGCCCTTCTATAGCTTCGGTCCTGTCCTTCTTTGTCCATTCCCTGGTAACCACCATTTCACTTTAGGTTTTAAGAATCTGTGTTTTTCAAACCCCACATGTCAGTGATACCATACATACTTATCTTTCTCTGTCTGAATAGTTTCTCATTGCAAACGTGCTCAAGGACCATCCACGTTGTGGCAAATGGCAGGATACCCTTTCTCGTGGCTGAATGAAATTCCATTGTGTAAGTATGCCACATCATCTCCAAATCATTCTGATCACTCATATGCCTAACCATGGGAGCAAAATATCTGAATTGTAAATTATTTACATGTTCTTTTCTTCAATGCACGAGCAATTTACATATATACTTACATATAAAGATATATGTCTCTTGAGTCAGGCTCTTTAGAAATAGACACAAATTAGATTGCTTGTGGTCCATTGAAGAAGAGCCTTTCAGGAAAAACCTGTAGTGGAGGGAAGGGAGTAGTCCTGGCAAGAGCAAAGAGCCAAGGAAAAGTGTGGTCTCAAGTCAAGTCTAGCCTTTCCTGATCCACAGGGGCAGAGCTCCAGACAGCCTTTCTAACCTATGATCTAGCAGTCATTAGTGGCGGTGGGATGACCAGACTTCCCTGGCAAAGTGCCTCCCATTGACCACAAGCAACTCTCCTGAAAAGGGGAGCAGATATGGGCACTTAGTAACCAGTACCCACAGCAGCTGGGGTTGGAGGCACCAATGCTGGCACAGAGTCTCTGTGACCTATGGGAAGAGCCACGATTCGGTGGGATAACATGTGCATTATTATAATTGATGCATATTTGAAAGTGATATAAAGTATAGTGAAGGTATTTATCTTTTTCATGATTCAGCTATCTCATCCCCCAAAAAATGATACTGCAGACTAATTTAAAACCCTCCCTACTCCTGAATTTCTGTATCTGTTTTAGGAAAAGAGAAAACAAGGTTCTATTATTTTTTCTCTCATTACCTAGATGAATTTATTTACTAAGTCACTGACTTTTACTAGTGTGGGTTTTAGTGCATTTCTCAGCTTTTTTATCAATAAAATAAGGATAAAAATAATACCTACTTTTGTGCAGTTTTAATAAATTTAATGGATGTAAAACATTTTGTAACAGTCTCTTATATATTGTAAATGTCCCATAAATACTAGCAATTATGAGTGTATGGGTCTATTCAGGGCTAGATTATTAATTTTGTGAAATTTACTCTAAATATAGAGAAATTGTTATTTATTATCACAAAGTTTATAAAACTAATAGATAACTTGTTAAGGATTACATAGTTAAGTGTCTTACATGGGTATCCTGGTATCTGGCTGAACTCACAACTCTACAGCAGGGTAGTTAGTAAGGAATATCCAAAACTAGGGAGAAGAATTGCTGGGTTTAACAAGCAAATCTTACTTTCAATGTCCTCAAACTTTGTGTCAACAAACAAAATACATGTACAGGACATGCATTTTGAAATATTTTAAAATATTTTAAAGAAAAACTAGATTTTTCTTTCATGTCAGGGACTGAGTCATGTATGTCAGTTCTTAAAATAACCATAATTTAATAAATATTTGTGGAAAATACACTAAGTATAAAGTAGGATCAATAGAAAAGATACATAAATATTTCCCCCAGGTGAGTACTGCTTAAAGTTGCTCAAGCTCCTCAGTTATAAAGCCAGAGGTTAACTTCATAGTTACAATTATGATCACGTAGTGCACACTCTGAAAATGTGTTTGAAAGAACACTGTTGTTTTTTTTTAATCACTAAAGACTTTACCAATTATAAATCAAAACAGGGAATATTTTAGGGTAGTTTCTTCCAGTCTCTTCAGTCTTTGATTTTTTATTGTAAGATAGAGTCAGATTTTCTCTCCAAAGTTAAGATCATATAATTAATATATGATCTACTTGGAGGGTAACAAAATGACTGGCATTTTGAAAATCATCTGCCACTGAGTAGTTTTTTTTAATGAATTTCTTCTTTTAAAAAATCAATAACTACTCAAGTTGTTCAGAAGGAATTATAAAGATACAGAAAGTCAAGACTCACATTTTCTCATAATAACGGTCACTACGCATTCTTTGTAGGACTGCTTCTGAGACACAGGAAGACAATAAAAGAGAAACTTTTGTTATATATTTCCTTGCAGAGTTCGAAACTGAAAATTAGCTTGGTATCTTTAGAGATTTACAGTACAGTATTTTTGGCTCAAGAGACTCCTACCCTGTCAAAGAGTAAAGCAGAAGAAGAATAACTAAGATAAGAATATGTAAAATTCAGATGCCATGGTTAAATTCATAAATTTGGGATTCACGGTGAAAGAAAAATTTCACAATTAAGAATATACTGTTAGATTTTTTTTTGGTGTTGAGTTTTGTAAATCCTTTATAAATTTTGGATATTGCTGGCTATTGTAAATAATGCTGCAATGAACATGGCAGTGCAGAGAGGTTTTTAAGATAATGATTTTCTTGGGACTTCTGGCCAAGATGGAGGCGTAGGTGGACACACTGTGCCTCCTCTCACAACCAAGATTAAGGACAACAAAAATATAGAACCAAAAAAAACCCCAACCAGAACATATAGAAGATTGAATTGTACGGAAGTCTGACAACGATTCACCCAGACTGGTAAGAGGGGTGGAGTCGGCGGCTGGCTGAGAGGGGTCTCAGCAGGAAGAAGTAGTAACTGGTGGTGGTCCTGGGCCCACAGGCAGCAGTTACCGAGTGCAGGGAGGCAACGAGCAGACCAAGCAAGGTGTATAAGGCGGCTGACTGCAGTCACACATTCACATGCAAATAAACCAGGCAAAAATGGGCAGCAAGACAGACTGCACAGCACAGGGCCCCAGTGCCAGGAAATAAACCCTAAAAAGCACCGATTGAGAACACTTGTAGGGGTTGGGGTGCCTGGAGAGAATCCCAGCCTCACGGGAGAGTTCGTTGGAGAGACCCACGGGATACGAGAATGTGCACGAGCCTGCCCACATGGAAATCAGCGCCAGAAGGGCCCAATTTGGTTGAGGAAAGTGGTAGAAGGGTCTGGAATCCAAGAGAGAGGGAAGCAAGCACCATTGTTCCCTCTCGGATCCCACCCCCATATCCAGCATCACAACCCAGCGACTGGGTTGCCCCACCCTGGTGAATGCCTAAGGCTCCACCCTTCACTACATAACAGTCATGACTAGACCAAAAAGAAAACAAGACCAAGGATGGCTCAAATGGGACAACAGATCGGGGCCCCAGAGCTAATTCATCTAAGCAACCAAGAGGTAGCCAGGTGCGCAGCTCAAAGCACTGGTAGCCAACCTATCAGAAGCACAGTTCAAAGCACTGGTGATTAGGAAACTCACAGAATTAATTGATTTTGGTCGCATATTAGAGAAACAAATGGAGACTACAATAAGTGAAATGAAGAAAAACACACAGGGAACCAATAGTGATGGGAGGAAAACTGGGACTCAAATCAATGGAGTGGACCAGAAGGAAGAAACAAATAACCAAACAGAAAAGAAGGAATAAACAAGAATTCAAAAAAATGAGGAGAGGCTTAGGAACCTCCAGGACATCTTTAAACATTCCAATATCCGAATTATAGGGGTACCAGAAGGGGAAGAGGAAGAGCAACAAGTGGAAAACTTATTTGAACAAATAATAAAGGAGAACTTCCCCAATCTGGCAAAGGAAATAGACTTCCAGGAAGTCCAGGAAGCTCAGAGAGTCCCAAAGAAGTTGGACCCAAGGAGAAACACACCAAGGCACATCATAATTTCTTTAGCCAAGATTAAAATGAAGGAGAGAACTCTAGAAGCAGCAAGGGATAAGGGGACAATCACCTACAAAGGAGCTCCCATGAGACTGTCAGCTGATTTCTCAAGAGACCTTGCAGGCAAGAAGGGGCTGGAAAGAAGTATTCCAAGTCATGAAAGTCAAGGACCTACATCCAAGATTGCTCTATCCAGCAAAGATTTAATTTAGAATGGAAGATAAAGCACTTCTCAGATAAAGTCAAGTTCAAGGAGTTCATCATCATCAAGCCCTTATTATATGAAATGTTAAAGGGACTTATCTAAGAAAAAGAAGATAAAAATATGACAGCAAAAAGACAGCAAACTCACAGATATTAACAACCACATCTAAAACAAAAGCAAACTAAGCAAACAAGTAGACCAGGAGCAGAAACACAGAAATGGAGATCACATGGAGGGTTAGCAATAGGGGAGTGGGAGGAGGAGAGAGGGGGAAAAGGTACAGAGAATAAGTAGCATACATGGTGGGTAGAAAATAGACAGGGGGAGGGCAAGAATAGTGTGGAAAAGTAGAAGCTAAAGAACTTATGAAACATGGACATGAACTAAAGGGGGGAATGTGGGTGGGAGGGGATGTGCAGGGTGGAGGGGAATGATGGAGAAGAAATGGGACAACTGTAATAGCATAATCAATAAAATGTAATAAAAAATTTGGATATTAACCCCTTATCAGATATATTGGCAAATATGTTCTCCCATTCCATGGAATGTCTTTTTATTTTGTTGATGATTTCCTTTGTTGTGCAAAAACTTTTTAGTTTGATGCAGTCCGATTTGTTTATTTTTTCTTTTGTTTCCTTTGTCTGGGGAGATATATTAGATAAAATATTGTATGAGCAATGTCTGAGATTTTACTGCCTATGTTTTCTTTTAGGATTTTTATGGTTTGGGATCTAATATTCATCTTTAATCCATTTTGAATTTGTTCTTGTGTATGGTGAAAGAATGTGATCAAATTTCATTTTTCTGCAACTCTTTTTAATTTTCCCAACATTATTTATTGAATAAACTATCTTTAGCCCATTGTATGTGCTTGCTTCCTCTGTCAAATGTTAATTGACTACAAAGGTGTGGGTTTATTTCTGGGCTTTCTATTCTGTTCCATTGATCTACATGTATGTTTTTATGTCAGTACCATGCCATTTTGATTACTATGGCCTTAGAGTATAGTTTGATATTAGGTAGCATGATTTCTCCAACTATATTCTTCTTTCTCAAGATCTCTGTTGCTATGTAGGGCCTTTTTTGGTTTCATACAAATTTTTGAAATATTTTTTTCTAGTTCTCTGAAATATAACACTCGAAACTTGATAGGAATTGTGTTGAACCTGTAGATTGCTTTTGGTAGTATGGACATTTTTATGATATTAATTCTTCCTCTCCATGTACATGGTATATGCTTACTCTTATCTTTATCTTCTTCGATTTTTCTTCAGTGTCTTATAATTTTCTGTGTATAATTCTTTTACATCCTTGGTTAGAGTTATTCCTAGGTATTTAATTCTTCTGAAAGCAATTGTGAATGAGATTGTTTTCTTAACATGCCTTTCTGTTAGTTCAATATTGGCTTTTAAAAATGCAACTGATATTTAAAAATGGGCAAAGGACCTGAATAGATACTTCTCCAAAGAGGACATACAGGCGGCCAATAGACAATGAAAAGGTGTTGAACATCAGTAATCATCAGAGAAATGCAAATGAAAAACACAATGAGATATCACCTCACTCCTGTCAGAATGATTATCATCAATATATCAACAAACAAGTGCTGGTGAGGGTGTAGAGAAACAGGAACCCTCATGCACTATTGGTGGGAATGCAGACTAGTGCAACCACTGTGGAAAGCAGTATGGAGATACCTCAAAAAATTAAAAATGGATCTGACCTTGACCCAGTGATCCCACTTCTGGGAATATATCCAACCCCGGCCCAAAACATTAATTCAAAAGAACATAAGCATCCTTATGTTCATTGCAGCATTATTTACAATCACCAAGATATGGAAGCAGCCCAAATGTCCATCAGTGGATGAGTGGATAAAACAACTATAGTACAATTACACAATGGGTACTACTCAGCCATAAATAAGAAGAAAATTTTACCCTTTGCAATAGCATGGGTGGACCTGGAGAACATTATGCTAAATGAAATAGGCCAGTCAGAGAAAGACAAGTACCATATGATTTTACTCATATGTGGAATCTAATGAACAAACTGAAGTAGAGACAGACTCATAGACGGAGAGCAGCCTGACAGCTAAGCGTTGTGGGGAGGTGAGGGGGTAGAGGTATAATGGAATCAAAGGAAACAGGACTCATGGACACAGACAAGTGTGGTGATTGGTGGGGGAGGGAGTTAAAGGTGTTAAATGGTAATGGGAAAATACAATAACTAATAATAACAATAAAAGAAAATCTTGAGAAAAAGAATATGCTATTATTTCTGCTTAACCAATTTCTTAATCTTATTCTTCTTTAGGATGGCTTCAGTACAGTACCGAATAAATATATAAAGAATGAAAATGAGTGGCACGTGCCTACCTGAAGCTGTTCTGTATATTCTATTCAGAACATTAAATATACAAGAGCTAGAGATAAAATTCTTAGGTCATGATACTTTTCCCCAAAAAATTCTATAGGCATTGGAATTAATTTTTGTGATCTTTAAAAAATAGTTAACCTAAATTTTCAGATTAAAAGAATTTTGATGCCTGTGCCCTACACATGGAGGTCAGGGGTATGTCCTGGATTTAGTGATTTTTAAAATCTCCCCAGGTTGTTATAATTTAAGTGAAGATTGAGAACCACTCTTCTTCAGAATACAATCACTGGAAAAACAAATTAGTTACTCAACAAATATTTCTTAATTAAGTACCAAACACCTAGTACATAGTTCCAAGTACTATAAGGAATGTGAAAAATTCTTCCCTGAGTTGCTGAAAAGATCAGCATGTAAAAAAATATACAATAATTCATTAGTGCACATGATTGGTGACAATATGTGCTGTGCTTGCTCGCTGCAATGGTTGTGAGAATTTAAGAAAGGGAATACACTTAATGGCAATTGCACATACACACATACAGAAATTTGAAGGGAAGCTAGTACTTAATAATGGATAAACTTTGGGGCCCTAATAAGGTAACCATATCCAAACATATCTCTTAGCTTATTCTTTGAATTAACTTAGTCTATATGTTTATTTGGTACAATCAATCAGTCTCTGACAATTTCCATCTTAAATAAAATATCCATATTAGTTAGAAATTTCCTCAATGTAACATTTTGTATAGAAGTAAGCATGGCAGCATCATTTCATACATTTTAAAAATTAGAGTTATGTTCATGCTCAAAGGCTAGATCAAGATTCCAAAATCTGAATACTGAATTATTGGTAAAAATAATGGACTCCTAGAAATTAAGGCATTTAAAGGTCAATACTCAACTGAACTCCTAATTTTTGACAAATAAAAATTAATGTAATCATCTCTTTGTAAATTTTGACATGCGTGATGAGACTTTGCCCAAAATCTGGGTATATAATTACAGGATAATTATATTTATGTATGATTTAAACAGTTATGTGCAGAGATTAAAATTTTCATTATTGCTGAAAACAGTGAAGAAGGAATATATCTTCTGTTACTTGAAGAGAAGAAGGTTTACAAGGTGAGAATCTTGTGTTAAAAGATGAGTTAAAAGATGAGTAGCATAATTTATAATGATTACATATTTTACCTTTGGAAAATAGAGCAGTGTTTACTCATGAAGAAAGCAAAAAAAAAAAAAAAAAAAAAACAGTCAGGGCAATTAATTTGCCGATTCACTTCTTGGTGATATTTTCTTATAAATCTTGACAAAATTTTCCAACAAAGATAACTGTATCTGTACAGGTGTTTCTATTAATTCTATTGTCTCTAAGGCCATGTTTAAATTTATTAACACAGTCTTTGTTTAACATTACCTAACAAAACAATGCTGAGTATACCTGACCATGAAAATACATTGTGTCCTAGAAGTGACGAGCATGCCACTTTCTGTTCTCATTCCTCTTTCCTTCCTCATTCATTATTTCAAGATACATTCATCATGAAAAAAGTTAATTTTCACTTTTAACATTTGTATTTGTAGTATGAGTTTAACTCCTACCCAGTTGCTTTTTGTGAATTGAAATTTTTGTGGTCAACAGTGTGTCTTTTGTGTACTTTCATGTGCCTGATCATTTTGATGTTCATAGTATGTATTCCATCCATTCAAGTGATTATCTATGCTGTTAATGACAAAAGGTGGTATGGTGAATAATCATCTTTTTATTTTCACTTAAATTCACAATATTATTGGCTATCATATCTTTTAAAAGAAAGACAAACTAAAGATTAAAATGATACATATTATTATTTTTTTATTTGGTAATTTTCTGCCAGAAGATTGGATTAACTATACACAGTATTTTAGAAATCTTTCTATGTGAACTGAGTCAGCTTTTTCCTGGTAGGGGGAAGAAACTGGTGGTCTGTTTATTGAGATCATATTAGAAGAGTCAATTAGGTTTGGAAACATTGATGATTTTATGCCGCTGAGTTTTCCTATACAAGACCATGCTATATCTTTCCATTTTTTAAATTCTGCTGAAGTATTTACATCATCCAGGAGTTTTTTTTCCTCAACTAGGCTTTGAATGTCTCTAGTTTCTTTTATTTTCATATTGTTTTATTTATTTTAATTTATGTCCTTATAATATTAGGCAGTTTCCCTAGTACACTCCAGGGTATTGCTGAACTCTAAGTTATTTTTCCCAGTGCATGCACACACACACAAGCCATAAAAGCAATATGTGATTTAATGAGCACCTACTGTGTGCAAAATTTATGTTTTCATTTGTGAAGAATAGATGATATACAATTCATTTGCATATGTTAATATAGGGCTCCTACGAATGTAATCGAAATCACCAAGGGTGCTTGATTAAAAAAAAAAAGTTTGGCGGGGTTTGTCTTGTTTTATGTTGTTTCATTTTGTTTCTTCCTAAAAATACGGAATCAGAGTCTCTGGAAGTGGAGCTCAGATTTCAGCATTTTCAGTAAGCTGTCCAAGCGGTTCTTGCATGTCGAGAGCTCCTTTAAAAGGCATATATGTGTGGATTCACTTGAAAAGCTATCTAAAACTGGTTAAAATGACCATTAATTTGTGACACCTTGAAAGTAAAAAGAGGACATTATCAAAAATTATTACAAAGGATAACTTATTTATATCAGGGACCTCCCAGACAAACCAAAAATATTTTTATTTTAGTAAGAGCTGAATCCCAAGACGCATTTTAAGTATGAGATCCAGGCCAGACTAAAAGGTTTCGGTGCATCCTAGGCTGCTGGCTCCATGTTTCCCCTCCTCATGCCCGATTAGCACCACAGATTCTGCCTCCACATTATTGCTAATGCCAGCACCGCTGTCCTGGATCAAACCCTCATCACTGATCTTCCACATTATAGCGCCGGGCTTATGTCTGCTCTTGCTCTCTCGATTTTTGTCTTTCCCCCATTTTTTCTCCTCAACTGATACCAGGGTAATGATGCATAAATTACTATTCTCTTATTATGCTTGAAATCAGCAAATGTTTTGGCATGATTTCAACTATAACAATGAGCAGAATAAATAATAAAATCAATGTAGACCATAATAATATTGATATGAATAATGAATTATTTAATGGGAAAAAACAGTGTTATGTACCTGGTACACACCTTAGTTAAAATACCAGCTGGCAAACAGCTCTCATACTTTCAGGGGCTCCTTGCCCACTGCAGGGCCACCCTGGCCCCTGCCTTTGGAACCTGAGTGACATTCCCATAATCTAGCAACAAACAAGGCTAAGCCTGGCATGGCTATGTCCTCCTGGAAATGTTCTAATGTGTCAGTGCCGGTGTTGGACTAGTTAGAAGCATTGTTAATACCCACCCTTAGAATAAATAATTTCCTTTTCATGGTACACAAGATTCCTCATGATTTGGCTTTTTCATTCCTCCTCAGTTCCATGGTCCACCTCCTCCACTGTATGCTTCACTGCTCTGAAAAATGACATCTCCCTCGTCTTCCTGTTTTTGCATCTGCTTCCTGAACCATTCTCTTTCCCTACCTTCCTTCCACCTAAACTCTTAACTTTTATTGTTTGAGTCTCAGATATATATATATATATATATATATATATATATATATTTATTTATTTATTTATTTATATTCATGATGGTCTTCCTTAGCCCCTGTAGGCAGATTTGAATACCTTTCCTAGGTCCATATTTCACTTGGATATATCTCTCAATCAGCAATTCTTAAATGTGGCTTTTTTAAAAAAAATGTCTCTTTACTTTCTAAACTGTTATATTCTCAAACCCTGGATTCTCATGTATATTTATTCCCCATCCTCAGCACTTTTCCTCCATGTATACATGTCAATATATGGCAGATAAAGAATAAATAATGAATAAAGAATGCTTATTTGAAAGAGTACATGAATTAAAAAAGATGGATAAAATCAGTCAGAGAGGGATTTCATGAATGTGATGCATTCTGAGCTGAACTTCGAAGGAGTGATAGATATGGCGGATTGGAGACAAGGGGGATTTACAGTCCCAATGAAGCCAGTGACAAAAGCAAAGCACAGGAAGAAATATGAGTACATAGTTGAGTGAAGAATGGCAATATTGGGTAAGTGAATGATACAGAAGAAAGAGAATTACTCCAAAACATTTTGTACCATTTTGAGGAATTTAGAGCTACACCACTGAACCAGTAAATCCAAAGCCTTTGGGTCCTCGTAATAGCTTTAGGTTTGGAACACGTGGCAGTTTACTGTTCTCTGGGGCTTGGTTCCAACACCGCACAATGTTGCCATCTGTGTCTCAGAAAGACATAAATCTACATTAGGCATTAACCAATCTCCCTGTGCTTGTACTTCCCAGCTCATCCTGTTCTTTCAAAGGTCATCTGATAGCTGTTTGGGTCTGCTGGCTCATTGTCCCTTCAGAATGTGGCTCTTTGTCAAATGTTAATCCCCCTCAAATAAAGGCCCGAGGAATAAAGAAATCCATTATTTAGTGATTTATGTGGAGTTGCTGCACCTGGCACTGGCTCCTTGCTCTTTGGCATGTGATCTTTTATGTTTGTTTTAATAATTCACTGGTGTGCAGAGGCCCTCTCTGACTCAATAGAAGCCAGTCCTTGTGACTGTATTTTTTATCTGTCAATCAGGAAGACACTTCATCTGCTTTTAATATAAAGCTTATGGGTTAACTGCAGTTATCTATGTTTATTTTTCCCTTTCTAAGGTAAATGATTACCCCAAGATTACTTGTAGCCATAGTAAAAGCAGTATCGCCTTCATCAGGTTAAATAAACTTTAGCCTGTGATTTTGTTATTTCTTTCCAATTCCAAAAACTCAAAAGTAACATATGTTCATTTCACTATGATGTTATGCAAAAGCAACAGCAAAAGTTTTTACAACAGTGGGATTCCTGCCTGGAAATGGACAGCGAATTATAATTACAAAGTTACACATATGAATAACTAGTGCTGATCCCTCTGTGTGGTGTCAGATCATTGTATTTGCTCAAGTGATGCTGTCCTTAGCAAATTTCTTTCTTATATGGGGTAAAGAAACTATTCTTCTGCCTGCCAGAAAAATCTTTAGATAGAATCACCACATACTGTCTTCCAGTTTTCAAATTTTTTCTTCGTCCTGAATTGGATCTTCAGGTTGCTTATTCACATGTTCCTACTGGCTGAAGTCTGCTCTCCCTCCACCTCCAAGTCTAGGGAAACATTTTGGGTTTTTTTTGTCATCACTCTGAGGTACCACAGTGGACCTGTGTCCTGGGACAACAGGAGCACCATCTGCTTTATTTTATTGTTGTTGTATTTTTTAAATTTTTAATTACAGTTGACATACAATATTATAGTAGTTTCAGGTGTACAACTTAGTGATTAGACATTTATGTAACTTGTGGCCTGATAAGTCCAGTACCCATATGACACCATCCATGGCTACTGCAATATTATTAATTAATTCCCTATGCTGTAATTTATAAGAAAGATACTATTTTTGTAAGCATGGTTCTCCAGTTCTGCACCAGGTTTCGGTTCACCCATTGCTCTTCATTTTAATGCCTAGTCTACTTTTTTACACTTCTCTCTACCAGCTTCAAGGTCAGAAGCGTTTTCTTCTGCAAAGAGCACTATGAGCGCTTGATGAAAATTGCATCACTCCTCCCTGATGATGCTCCAGCTGCATGGGACTTCCTAATGCTTGTCAATGAAAGCGCAGGCCCACCGTAGGGATGTTGTACTTTCTGGACTCTGCCCGGATTGCTCTATCCTGAACCCTGGCCCTCATAGCTTCATGGCTAGCTTCCTCATACCTTTCAGACTTTAACTCAAATATCACTCCTTTAGAAAGGCCTTTCCTGGCTCCCTTAGTCTGTGCCACATGAGTAGGCTCAAGACAAATTTGCTGAGTAAATGTCTGGAGGAATCTGTTATTACGTGTGTTACATCCTAGGAAATGAAGAGATGCTGGAAGTACTGGAAAGGTATGGATAAGATGAAAAAGCCAGAAATAGAAATTGAGTATCCACATTTGTTTAGCATTTTACAGTTCACAAAGCAAGTTCGCATATATCATTTGAAGTTTTGAATTCTATTATGGAAAACTATTATTACTATCTCCAACTTACAAGAATGGAGGCTTAGAAAAGTTAAAAAATATTTCAAGATCATGTAGCTAATAAATAGGAGAGGTCGGAAGCTAAAATGTATTTTCATCTAAACATTCAAAATTTTGTTTTTCATAACATGTTGGAGTCCCCTAACTTAAACTTAAGCTTTGAGAGAATAGAGATTCTAAGCAAAGTACCAGCAACATTAGCGGAATGACAGTGACCACAAGCGGGACACGGTTATGGATATTCACTCAGCTTCCCTGCCACAGAGAACGTTACGTGCAGCCCTTGGAGCTGACTCCAGCTGTGCCTCCTCCCTAGTGCATCACTAGCTGCTACCTCTATGTATTGCTAACTGCTAGCTGCACGTTTTCTCTTCTACAGATGGAGATAATTATGGTATATATTCCATAGTGCGGTTGTGAGAATTAAAGCAGTTCATATATGTAAACATTTAGGTCATTCCCCATCACAAAGTAATGCTCAATGAATGAAAACTGCTGTTATGATTTTGATATTGTTGTTCATAGTATTATTTTACATGTTTATTTACTAAAGATCTTCTGTGCTCTTAAAGAATATGAAAATCATGAAGTATGTGGTTGTTTCATTTGTAATTAATTTGTTGATGTCATTAATTGCATGGAAGGAAGATCAAGCCTGTATTAGCACTAGGGCTTCTTTCCTACCAGGAAACCGCAGTCGCCATCAAGTCCTCGGGACCCCAGGAGAGTTCTCCTAAGGGAATCTTGTTATTTACATGGGACACTTTAGCACTGTCCAAATAAAATTAGCAATAATTTATGTCAGTTTAGGGTTAATTCTAATGTCTCAAGAGACCTTCACCTTCTTATCTGAGAAGAGTTTTGCTTTTTCCCTGATTACCACTTTTAGGCAGTACTCCAGCACTCTTTACCAAGAACACTTTCTCCAATAAGGCTTTATTATATATATAATTTAAGGGAGGAACACGCTGTTTTCTTTAGTTAATTCCTCTTGAAAGTGCTCTGTAGATTTCAATTTCCTCACTAAACACTAAGTTGAAGACTATTCCATTTGCTAAATAGTTTTTTTCTCTATCATCTCAGTCCTGTCCAATCTAAATCCTTAAAGCTAAATAAGTGATTTGTTAAAATTCCCTGATACACACACATCTTAGTATAATCACCTGTATGCAATTTTTAATGGTGTTTTCCCAACTGCAGTAAAGTCACTAGGATACATAAGTAGTTTTGAGGAAAGTGTGGGCCCAGGTAGTTTTATGGAAATCCTCTAACTCCAAGTGTGTGCTCTTTCCTGAAACTGATATTTATGACCATATACCTACAGTTCTTGGGATTTGTGTTGATTGAAACTTTGCACTGATTTGCCTTTTTCAACTTTCCACTTATGATTATGTGCTCCCCCTTAAAAAGCACCTCTCAAAACGTCTTACATGGTGAGTTGCCACAGATGTGGGACCTCTAAGACCTGAATAAAAAGGCAGCCTGTGTTATAGGTAATGGGGTAATTAAGGCACCAAAACCCTGTGTAGGTGTTGAAATCTGTCCTTATCATATGTGTATTCTGTTAAGGGTGAGCCATGCTACCAGAGACAGATATTTAAGCTGAGGTGCAATGTTCTGAGTTCTGATGTACAAGTGGAGTGGAGGCAGTGGGAATGAGGGCAATTATCAAACAAACAATTTTGTGATGTCTATCCTCCAGCTCTTGTCAAAGAATGCGTTGCTCATGAAGGAGAGTCCTCTGAGAGCAATGAAAGAAAGGTTTGGTAAGAAATACTGAAATCTAGGTAAAAATAATGGGAAGTCTGCTAGTGTTATCTCCTCATCTATACAGTGATCTTAGAATGACATGCACATTCATAAAAAATCCTGCTGTGAACTACTTATTTGAAATAAAGTTGCCCTGTCTCTGTTTTAGCACTTTTAGGAGAAAGCTCTGTGAGTGTTCTTATTCATTTATGTCTCAATTGCTGTTTTGTGTGGTTTCAGTGAGGAAGAGGTAAAAAGTTATATATTTATACCTATGATTAAAGGAAACATACATGGAGGTAGAGTTTTATATTTTCTTAAATATTTATACTCAAGTATTAAATACTGTAAATATTGTAGAAAAAAATTACATTTTTTAAGAAACTTGAGCAAAATTTCTTACTCACAGTTGTGTGGGAATGTAAAAAAAATGTTAACCTAAAGGAGTCTAGTTTGTGACTTTTTAATATAAAAAACACATATTTTTCACAGATAATGGAAGCTTCCATCCCCAGAAATTATACAAGATTGAGCAAAGGTAAGTTTACAGTGGTTTATATGGAAAAAGACATGCAGGTTATGACTGTTACAGTAGCTTTATACTCACAAGTGTGAAACTACTTCTGCCCACTGCTGTTTTGTACCATCAGACTCTAAATGGTATGCTTTTCATTTTCCCAGAAAAAAAAATAGAACTTTTCTTTCAATGAATCCATACAAACAAAAATTATCAATTATAACCAAAACGAATAGCAAGGTATTGGAAAACCAAAGTATACATATCTAAGAATACAGCTTCTTAATTTTTTCACCTATGATGTTGCTGGAATACTGTAGGAATCATTGTCCTAACCTTCCTGAATTCAGAGAGGGTCCCCTGGGATCGTGCTCTCTGATGGGTACAGCCCAGACTCTAAAGGGACTCCATGACTCAGCCCTGGACCAGCTACTCATTCTCCATGTGCTCATTTGTGTTTTCTTTTTAATTAGTAAAAAGGGGTAACTCTGCCTTGTAACAGAGTTCTAAGAGTAACTGACATACCATTGTGTGGGAATGTAAAAAAAAATGTTAACCTAAAGGAGTCTAGTTTGTGGCTTTTTAACCCTCAGAATACTTCATCTGGGGGTTAAAAGACCTGATTGATAAGTAAAACCTATTACTAACCCATATGAAAAGGGAGAGCAATTTTAATTTGTCATTACTTGATTCATTTGATAAAAACTCATTGAGTGCCTATAAAGTACCAATTTTTTTATGTGTCACAGGTGCCAACATGAGTATGCAATACTACTCTTCAACAAGTGTAGGTGGAATATATGCAAAAGCAGTTTAACATAGAGTATGCCTACTGCCACATATCACAAGCAAACGTGTACTGAGCGGAAGTTGTCCTCGCTCATCCCATGGTTACAGGACAGTCCTGTACTGTAAAGTTGTACTGTACCTTCAAGGTAGCATGTAAAAGACAAAAGAAAGAGTGTGCATGCCCAAACATCAGTAGTGATACTTTGGCTGGTTTCATCTCTAGGAAGCAGAATGCAGCCAAATGCTAATAGTCCAAGCGGGCTTTCAACACTGACAGAATGACCGGAGCTCAGGAGAGTACGCTTCAGTGGGTTCCGGAACACATCCAACTCAAGTATTGCTGAGGACGGTGAAATACTGTAGGCCGGGGGTGTCAAACTCAGTTTCACCAGGCACCGCATCAGCCTTACCATTGCCTTCAAAGAGCTGAATGTAATTTTAGAAGTGTATAAATGTAACTACTGTTTAACAGTTAAGCGAGAGCTTGGTGCTGCCGCCTGGTAGAAACAAGGTACCAAGCCGGATAAAACAAGGTGGAGGGCTGGATTCGGCCTGCGGGCCATATGTTTGCCACCTGTGCTGTAAGTGAACAGAGGACTTGGTGCATTTTATGGCATCCACCTGAATTTGTTTAATACATATGATTTCCTAAAATACTTCTTTTTCTCCAAAAGAATTCTAATCTTGTGAAAATGTCCTCAATCCTAAGAATGGTAATATAGGTAAACCATTTTCCTATATTAATAATGCAAGTGCTTACATACTTAGAACTTTCTGCCAAACATGGCAGTGAGCACTTGAGAAAGATTGTCTCCTAAGGTTTTCACAACACACACACACACACACGCCACACACAACACCTCTAATATGTCTTAATAGCAGTTCCATTTGTAACATAAGTCATTAAGAACTTATATGTCTTCCATCTGGCAAAATATGCAAAATATGTGTTATCCACATCTTGTGACTTTCAATAATGACTTCCCACTGATTAAATAAGAATTCCACTTTCTACTTTTCTCTAATAATTGATTATCCTGTATCCTGGTTGGCTTGCTTTCTTTTCTGAAACATAATATGTTAAATGGAATCTTCTGTTTTTTTTTTTTTCTTTGTTTGTTTGTTTCACCAAGAAGAGAAACAACTGATTGTGAGAATGAAGTTCCTCTTTTGTAGCCTCCTGGACATTGTTACCTTTCTGCTCCCACCGCACAGCTAACAGGAAAGAAACTTCCTGATTGTGAAAATGCCATGATTGTTAAGTAGCCCGGTGGATGTTGCTACATTTCTGTTCTCAGTGTGCAGCTTCTATTTTCCCCACTTATCTTTGGATATCATGTACCTTATACTCTGAATGTATAAAACACGGCATCATCGATAAAAACCTCCAATGTACTATATACTTTGCTAGGCCCTCTAGGAAAATTGAAAAGAAGCCGTCTTTGATTTTCAATAGCTGGGGGACATGGGTATGTAAACAAATGAAAATTCCAATGATGTTAAAAAGGAAAATAAGAAGCTTGCATAAAGAAGAAAATACCCCTGAGGTATGATTCATTCATTTGGATGTGTGGGTTGGGCAAGGGAAAGTGGAGGTAAGGCTACTTTCGGGGGTAATATCTGGGTCTCTCCAGTTAAATCCATTTTCTTTTCAATTGTAGATATGTTTTCCTAACTGAAAAGACAATCAGAGTACCAATTCAAACCGTATAAGGGAGTATACAATGAAAGATATTACAAGCCTCTTTCTCACATTAATTTTTTCTGTCTGGACAAGCAACCAAATCACAGCTGTAAACAACCAAAAACAAACAAGCAAACAAAACAAACCAAACACTTAAACGTCAGGTATTTTTCTGAACTTTAGACATAAACTTTGGATTCACCTTCTTCTTATAAGGTAAAGAGTAATTGAATCCATTTCACTATATTTTATTCTATTTATTTTTTTAAGTTCTCAGACACTATAGTTTTGCAGAAATCTGCTTTCATATGTAGGAATTAAGAGTCAAATTGCAAAAGAATTTATATTGGGAGAGCCAAAGTTCTGATGTTTTGGGGTTTTTTTTGTTTTTCTCTAAAATTTAGACCTCTGTGTCATGTGTCTATTAGCTCCTGGGCCATTTTTTCCCATTTTACTTGAACAAAAATAAAAATAATATAAAAAGATTAAAATTAAATAAAAAATAAATTTTATATACTTTAAACAGAAAAAAAAGAGTAGATGAAAAGGTAGCCAATAGCCTCGAGTGTAACAGTCAGGGTTTCAAACTCATATAATTCACGAACAAAAGGAACCCCAGAAAACATATAGATAATATATTATTTTTTCATATAAAGGTGGCTAGATAGTGAAATAATTTGCCTTGGTTATAACAACTAGATGTTGACATGACTGTTGCTAGAACCAATTCCTATTTCCTTTTTAAAGTGGTTATCAAGTTTAGTTGAAACAGAAGCACTGTGACTTGGGGAGGGGCGGGGAGGGACTGAGCGACACAAACAGGACAGAAACATTAGGGAGTTGGCAGGAACACAGATTCCTGGGTCCACTCTCCAAGTTGTGACTCAGTGGGTCATGTCCACAGCCAATAATCTGCATTTCTAGCGAGTGTCTGGTGCTGCAGGCGTGGCAAGAACACATTGAGAACTTTGTTCTGCAGTAGCATCTTGAGACCTCCAGCCTGTTGGATATTAAATCTTAACCCCAAGTTTCTGAAAATTTACTACTAGGCATTTCTCCCTGTACAAGTATATATTGCCTTTTTTTCCTGGTAAGACAGATCTTCCTGCAGCGCACCTAAAAGCTTTATTTTCTAATGGCTTGCTCTAAGATCTAAAGATTTTCTGATCAATTAATTATTTGTCTAATTTAAATCTCGAGTTAATGCATGTATGCCAATTAAAATAGTGAATACTAAAATATTTTTATCACATCACCTTTACTTTATCAGTCGAATTATTCTCCATCACCGTTCATGCGTAACCATCTCTGTGCAACTGGACAGCAAGGTCTGCAAATTATTCTGTCACAATTTGTAATCTCCTCCATCTCCCTCACCTTCCTTCTTTCACTGCCAGGGTTCAGGTGGTCATACCAGAACTATTCCAGCAACCTGCAATGATCATACTTTGCCTTTTCTCCTGTCTCACAGACACACACTGACAAAATCACCCAGCTCCTAAAGAAATCATAGTGTTTAATTTCAAGGTTTTATGAATATAATAAGAAAACAAAAAGTAAGTGCTTTGAGCAAGTGCAAGTGCCTTATTTTAAAAACTATTTTTAATATCATTAGGTCATTTTGTTTATCTAAAACTATGATTTTCTGATCAACCACAATAAATAATACATTAACTTATGCTAATTGCTTTCTATAAAAGCAATTATGTGTCTTTTCTTACATACATTAAAAAAAACCCTAACATTTAGACAGAATTTAACTAGGATTGTTGACAGAAATATTCTCAATCAGCTACTCATTTTGCTCACCTCCAGAGAGAGTTAAGGTTACTCATAGAAAATGAAGAATTATAACAAGAAGTATAGTACCTTATCTCAGTATTGATATTTGCATCAGAGGGCATCATATTCTTAATTTCTCCTTTCGTTCTTGTCTGGTAATGAGAGCACAGAACCACGGAAAGGCATTTCAGGGCACAAGTGGAAGCCTTATGAAACCTAAAATTGTTTTTTTTTCTGAAGCATTTAAACATACACATTGAGAAACCATATTTTGGTAGAGATTTGTTTCTAAATGAAATTTATTGTGAGGAATGGGGGCTCAGCTTCTGAAGCATTTTGAGTCTTAAGTCTTCAGAAAGTCTTCAGGAAGGCTTCTAGGTGATTCTGAAGAGTTGGAAACACCTGAGGACATCGAAAGGGAGAAAGTGAAGACAACTTCTCTCTCCTTAACTTTGGGCTCAGTGGGGCAGCCTTCGACAGGTTTGGCTACGTAATTTGGGTAAGGCCAGGTACAAAATAAAATTTCTGGGCCCCAAATTCAACATTATTAGAAATTACAAGATGATACAACATTGAAACTGAGAAGGGGTAACTGTGCAATGGACCGCACAAATCACAGGACCATGAAACTGACCCTGCATTCAGGTTCCATTCTAGGTTGCGAGCCCAGTTTATCTGCAGAGGGAAAGAATCTGAGGGTTCAGGGCAGAAACTATGCAGGAGTAAAGGTTTATATATGTTTGGAGCATGTTTTTATACCTGTTGTTAAATCAAATACACTATAAAAAATAAATATGAGTGAAAAGTACCTCGATGATGGAAGTTCCCTCATTAGAAAACTTACATAAATCTTGGGAGATTAAAATAGCAAAGTGTGATTTCGTTAACATAAAATCTAATGACATCTTTTGGAAACCATATTACTCACACTCTCCCATAAAGAAAGGAGGGTCATGCATCTTCAGCACGTTACTTGGCACCTTAAATAATACACTTCATCTATGTAATATAGTACTTACCATAATGAAATAAAAGCAGTTGCTTATTTTCTCTCTTACCTATAGGTCTGTGGACTCTTCGGAAAATTAACTATCGTATTGTAATAGCAGAGACAGCCATGGGTAGCAACTGGGTCTAGAAAAGTTGAGGAATGAATACCTGAATGTACAAGTGAGTAAAGTAACCCATCTTCAGGATAAGGATGCATTTAATTCAATACACAAGTAGTTTTTAATCTTTAGGAGGAAAACTGTCACTATTTTTGATTTGTTATTATATATGTAGTACATTTGTATAAATGATGAGAGACCAATGATGTCTCCTCTTAACAGAGAATGTATTTGTTTATGTCCCTTGAATTCAAGCCTTGCTGAATTTTGCATGACTAGTTGCATCCACACCGTGGCTCCATCCCTCCTCCATTCTGAGGCACCTGCGCTATTGGGAACAGCCTCCTATAGCTGTACCAGGGAGCTGGGTGCGGTATGTCTCTCAGAACATCACGTGTGGCTTTTGAAGGAAACGTGGAAATTGCAATTAAAAATTATTTTGCAAAACATATTCATGTAGTGATTTAAAATTGTACTACAGCCTTTGGAAACCTTAATAGCACTATAACGTAAGGGACAATGGAAAGTGTTTAGATTGCTCTTCTATTTAGCTTTGCAAACATAACTGTGATTCCATGTTTTATGTAACTGATTTTGTAAGCACTTGGTCAAATCCACTGTTCCTCAATTTGCCCCTCTGTGTCTCAATCTGGTTTCACAGAAACCCAGGAAAGGCACTTGAAAGCTATTTCTGTCATAAGTTCAAATTGCTTTAGAAAAATTAGTAAAAGTACTTCATCATTGTTTGTCAATACCCTGTAATCCCTGGTATTAACCATACATTTTCCTTCCCTTTTCTTTCACTGTAATAAGTATATTTTGTTATTCTAAGGCAAAACAGTTCGTTTATCAAAACTAAAAACAGAACCACCACAAAAACACAACAGAACAAAACATAAGAAAACCCAAAGCAAAAACAAAAACAAGCCTGTGGTTCATGTTTTTTTTCTGAAAAAGAAATTGACTTACAGTTTTAATCAAGGAAGAGTCAGTTTGGACAGATAGGATTTTTTTGGACATACAGTGATTCACTTCCATGTAAGATATCTCATAGAGCCTAAGCCATCAGAGAGAGTATCTGGGAAAATCACGGCATTCCAATGCAGATGTAAGATGCAAGGCCAGCTTGGCATTACAGACATGCAAAATGAAAAATCAATAACTCTAGAACACTGAATTACATGTTGTATTAGGATGGCCAAAAAGTTTGTATAGTTTCTTTCATAAAAACTATATTTTTTCATAAAATAAAACACATTTCTCATTTTCTACCCATAATTTTATTGATTTGAATATTTTGAGTATATCAACTATCTCCCACTTGATATAATGTTGTTTTTTCTCAGTTAATGTCTCAATTTCATCACCATCAACTTCAACTGGTAAACCCGACCATGGAGCATCATTCAGTGAGAAATCTCCAGCACAAAAGTTCCCAAACCACTTTTGATACATTCGATCAGTCACAGCACCTTCTCCATATACTACATAAATCTTTTTTTGCATTTCAGTTGCATTTTACCTTTCTTGAAATAATAAAGCATAATATGCCAAAAACTGTTGCTTATTTTCTTCCATCTTCAATACTAAAATAGCTACACAAAAATCCACCAATATTGATAAGTTCTTCTTAAATTCATGCTGTTATGACAGTTGTCACCTAACAAAATTGTTTTGAATAGTTAAATACAACTAAGTACTACTAGAGTCATCTTATAGAAAAAACCAAATGAACTTTTTGGCCAACCCAATACCAAGTGTTTGCTATCTCCTGAGTGAAATAATCTGATGTGTAAAATATACAGTGAGTAGGGTTTGTTTGAAGAGATACTTTTAGTGGACTTAAAATCTACTATTTTATTTCCTTAACAGTAATGGATCCCACAATGTAATATCTGAAAAAAGTATGTTAAAAAATCAAAAATATGTTTGAATTTTAAAATAAATAAGAAAACAAAACCAAATTTTCAGTTTCCTGTCCACCATGTATGTAAGGAGCTTAGAAACTGTCACTCTATCCTTATCAACAAGTGAAAAGCTGAACAAACTGAAATAAAAACAACTCTTCCTAGATCTGTCAAAGAAATTAAGTCACAGGGTGAGCTGCCACCCCCAAAACTAGAGAGAAAGACAGACAGGTCCAGAAAATCGCAACTTACCAGAACAGAAGCCCACCCACAAAAAACTCCACAGAAACCAGTACGAGGATAGAAAAACTGGAACTGGAATCGAGGAGTTGCTGGAGGCTCAGTGTAGACAAGACTGAGAAATGAAAATTCCGGGGAACCGAGTCATTGGGAGGCCCCCAAAATCATTTTTGTGAGTTTTACCTCCTGATTCTCTCACCAGATTCTAACAGTAAAGAATGAAGAAAAATCCCCTCAGCCTTCTGGCTGGAGGTTGGGGGAAAGTAACCATTTCAAAATATGAGAGAACAGTTTGATGTTCTCTGATATTAACAAAGCCTGACTTTAACAGAAACTGTTTCACCAGGCTTACTTTACTGGGGGATTTATCAGAGTCTAAGCGACCTGGGGAAAGGGAAACACTCGGTGAAGCCTGTTCTAGCCTTCCATATGGCGGAAGGGAAATACCCAACTCCAGTCCCCGCTATCCATCCTGAACAACCAAGGATGTTGGAAAAACAAAACAAAACAAAGGGAAAAAATACCGAGAAGATCAGCCCAAGGGCGTGCATAGGCCCATGAAGAGGTGGAGAATCACCAGGCCATAGAGTAATTCTTTAACTCCACACCACTACATTCCTGAAAGTCTATTTACCACATTTCTTTTTACCCAGTACATCTATCTTTCAGCAACAACAACAACAAAATTTGCAAAGCATACTAAAAGCAAAAAGAAACAAAAGAAAACCACAGTTTGAAGAGTCAGAGTACGCATGGGAACCAGATCCTGATATGGCGGGGGATTTGGGGATAATTTAAAATGACTATTATTAATAATTAGAAAAAAATCTATTCCTCCTTAAATGTCCCTGATGTTTTTCAAGCTGCTATCCCTTTGCTGGAGCTTAGGGTGAGTGTGTGTGAGTGAGGGGGTCTGTGCTCAGGCCCTTTAAAAGGAAGCCTGGGTCTATGGCAGCCCTGTCTCACGGGGACTGTGTCCCTGCTGATTTCACAGCCAGCAGCTGTGGGGATTTCTCTCCCTGGCACCGGTGCTACAGGCTGGGGAGCCTAGTGTGAGGCTGGGTCCCCTCGCTCCTGGGGGCATCTCTGCAGCTTCGATATCCCTGCCGATTCCTAACCGCCACACATGGGTGTCAGACCAGGCTGTTTCCAGTTTCCAGGCTGTCTCTAGTGACAGGTACTCTCCTTCGTGTTTCCACATGGCTTCTTCTTTACATCCTTAGTTGTAGAAGTTCTGTCCATTTCATCTTCACATGGTCCTCAAGGATGACTGTTCTATAATTTAGTGTATTTGATGTGGTTGTGGAGGTGAGCATGACACCTACTCTGTCATCTTGACCTGAAGTCAATACAGAGGAAACTTAGGTGCATATTGTTAAGTGAAAGAAACCATCTGAAGAGGCTGCATACTATATGATTCCAGATATATTACATTTTGGAAAAGACAAAACTATGCAGACACATAAAAGTTTAGATATTACCAGAATCTGAGGAGGAGGTGACTAGTCAGGGCACAGAGAACTTTTAGGGCAGTGAGACTATCCTCTATGGTATTGTAACAATACCATATTATGGATATGGTCATTACACCTTTGTCAAAACCTTTAGAATGTGCAAATATGGAGAGTGAGCGCTGATGTGAACTATGGACTCTGGAAATAATGATGTGTCCGTGTCAATTCATTGACTGTAACAAATGTTCAATTTGGCTATAAACCTAGAAAAGTGCTCTAAAATAATGTTTTTAAGAATGCCAATTGGGGTTTTTAAAAGTGGGTGACCCTGAATCAGAGAAAAAAAATATATTTTCTTAAGCAATATTAGAGAAGAGGGAAGATTAAAAAACAAGTTACTATATCCAGAGCTCAGCTGGGTCCTAAAGAGACTATCAATGTAAATATCTAAAAACAAATTATTTGAACCTTCATTTCTGATTAAGATGGCATAGGAGAAACTAAAATAGACCCTCTCATTGGAAACAACTGAAAACCAGACAAAAAATATGGAAACAACACACGAGAGCGAGGAAATACAGAAGATACGTGCACAGTTGTCGCCCTGCTGACTTCCTGGAGAAAGTCACAAGGACACAGCACAGACAGAGAAACCTCAGGGTCCACGGCAAGGACAAGCCAAGTGTGTTGCAACCGTTCAAGGCCAGGCAGGTTCACATGGGATTTGGGCAGATGGAAGAAAATTCTGGGAACTCTTGGGATGTCTGTCACGCCTTTATTCCGGGGCGGGGCGATCCGCACGGCTGCAAGCCACGGGTCGCGCCACAGGAATCCTGACTTCCTCATAAACTAAATGCACACAAAGCTGGCAAGATGTCAACACTGCCCCTCCCTTTGTATAACAGAGCTTCACTCTATGCATGTGGGCCCCTACTTAATGTTACGGGAATACTATATATCTCAGTTGCCCAGACATCCGGGGGAGGGAGCCTGACTGATTCCATTTCCCCTACACTAAGTAAAATATTCTCTTACATATAAGCACATATGATTTTCTAATTTGCTATTTTCCAGTTATTTCACTTTTACTTTTTATCCTGGATTATTATTAACACACATTGACCTAGAAAACACAAAGTTTGCTACAATCTATTGAAGACTAGTAATGACTAAAATGTGAAATTACCTAAAAATAACAGAAGTATAAAGCCATTAAATATCACACCTACTTTTACAAATCCTTTTACCATAGCTTTATTAACTAATGTTGCTGGAAATGTTATCTCAACACATTATTTTTGATAAAAAATGCACAGAAAATAAATGGGTAGTAATGTCCGAGCACGTAAGTTAAAGAACTGAAATTGCAACGTTGGACAAATGCGTAAACCCCACAGTTTCTATTTGTACCAAAGCCCAAGGCAACCCCACCCTCTTATTGTAAAGCCCTAAGTTTAAAGAGGATTTTTTATTGCTTTTTACAAGAAGAAAATGAAGTCATTTTATGTATTCAATTATAATATGTAACTATAAAATTTTAGTTACAACTATATAATATATTATAAACATATACATATATGTGTGTGTGATATACATTTATATATAATGATACTACATATATTTTCCTTTCTAAGTTGACCCAAAATTCTGTTTTTTATCCCCTATCTTCTAATTCAAGTCACTGATTCTTTTCTCTGCATTTTCAATTTCTTCACTACTTGCCCTAACCTTATTTAATATTTTGTACTAGAAATATTTGAAGTTGTCATATCTTTTTACCCTTTTTTCTAGAGAATTTTTAATCTTATATTATTGTCATCTTAATTCATTTTAACTGTTTTCATATTCTTTTTCCATGAATTGTACTTATTCATCTTTATCTTAGGGATAATTATGTACAAAAGCATGATCTTCATGAATCTTCCAGTGTATATCATACACATTTTAATAGGTTCCTCTTTTTGATGTCGTAAATTCATCTTTTTTTCTTCTTCCTTTTAGTAATAGTTTTGATGGGGCCCATGATCACCCAGTCCGAAAGTACATTGCCCTGTTTCCTATTAGCTAGAAATGATCATGTTACTAATTTCAGGCCAGATGGATGTAAGCAAAATCAATATACATGAGTTTTCTTCCTTAATGAGAAGGTGCTCGCTCTGGATTCCTCTTTTCCTGTTCAGTTGGCTGGAAAATGTCAAAATTCAATTAGCCTTCATGTTCCTGGAGACGGAAGCTACACGCATGTGATGGCGGACACATTTTGCTTGCCTGGGTTCTGGGATGAGCTCAAGAAGAGGTGTCTACTTACAATGTCACAGGAGAATGAAATGAATCTCTATGTTGACATCTTGGGCTGGATAGTTCTTTGTTGTGAGGGCTATCCTGTATGTTGTACAATGTTTAGTAACATCTTCGGTGGCAAATGCTAGAGGCCTACAGCCTTCCCCCAACCCCGTCCCATCCCATTTATGACAAATAAAAGTGTGTCCATTTGGCAAATGTGCCCTGCAAGGAGAACTTTCTATGGGCTGAAGTAGAAATTGCTATTGGTGAGTGAGATGCTACCTTAATAAAACCAATAATATACAGCATTCATTAAAGGGTCCAGTGGGAGGAGATGAGTAAAGAGAAATGGAAGGTGGGAAGGTGGTGATTACTTCCTGCTGTGGCATTTGTTGCCTATGGTACTGTAATAGGAATGACATGTTCCTACAGGGCCTGAAGTTCCAGGGAGAGTACTTTAGAAAGAGGTGGAATACCTGTGTTTTTGTTGTTGAATGCTATTTTAAGCAATATACAACAAAAATGAGCTTATTTATTTTATAGCTGGAAGCTTGTACTTCTTAATCCTCTTCACCTGTGTCTGTGTCTGTGCACATGAGAAAGCATGGGTTCACAATCCCTTATTCAAAACCCTTGTTTTGAATAAGACATGTTTTATAATCCCTAACCCTTTTATATTTTAGAACATTTTAGTGTATATGTCCTATATTACCCATTCCAGAAGGGGCTGGAATCTCAAAATTAAATATATTAGTATTTCATCAGTAAAATATTAAAACTAACACTAAATGAAATAGTGAAATGAAAAAGATTAAAGTCATGACTGGATTGGCTCAGTTGGTTGGGTATCATCCTTCAAAGCCAAAGGTTGCCAGTTTGATTCCTGGTCGGGGCACATGTCTGAGTTGTGGGTTCAGTCCCTGGCTGGAGTGTGTGTGAGAAGCAATTGATTGATGCTTCTCTTTCACATCAATGTTTCTCTCCTTCTTTTTCTCTCTCCCTTTCCCTCTCTCTAAAAATAAATACAGGGCCCAGCACAAATAACATCCCTTTTTTATTACACAAGTAACTTCTATTACAAAATCATAAGCATGTAATCATGTAACATAATAATATCACACTCAAGCACACCATATGACTTTTTAGGTGAAATGCTCAAATTGCTGTCCATCTTGTGCTAGACATTCACATTCCCTACCAACCACACTCAATGGAGTTACTTCCACTGGACCCTGTAAATAAAATTTCAAAAAAAAAAAAATAGGTAGAACTAGAGAGTATTATACTAAAAGATATAAACCAGGAGGTAAAAGACAAATACCATATGTTCTCACCTATAAGTGGAACGTAATCAATAAAACACAAGTGAGAACCAGAGACACAGAAATAAAGAACAATCTGACAGTGACCAGAGGGGAGGGGAGCTCGGGATAATGAGGGAAAGAAGGGGAAGGGTCAAGTCAAGGAACACATATAAAGGACACATGGACATAGAGAACAGGGAGGGAGGAGGATTGAATATAGGGGGTGTGGGCAGGGCAGCGGAGAGTAAGGAGAAAAAATGGGGACAACTGTAATTGAACAACAATATTTTTTTAAATGAGCACAGCCAGGAAATATTAGACAATCTGCTTATTGCCTGCAACCTGAATTGGCTAATAGACCAAGAAAGTGATTTCTGAGTTGAAATATCTGTGTCAATACCACAAATGGCAAGAAAAAGATTGTCACCGTTTTCTCAAATTTTTGGACTTTTCAGCCCAAATTATAGGGACACCATGGGCAAAGATCAAATTATAGGTACACCTTTCCCATCCCTGCTTACCTTTTCAGAGGGCCACAAGTCAATTATTCTTAAGATGAAGAAGATGATAGTGGGCCCAGACATATAGTTAAAAGCAAGAACCAGAGGATTAAGAGCTATAACTAGAAGAAATTTACAAGTGAGGTTCTTTCACATGTGATTATATAAACTGGAAAGCTTGATTCTTGAGAAAGTTGAAAAATCACAGGCCTGGCCCTGCATGGCTTTAATTGTGTGCTGTAATAAGAAACCATCGCTTTCTTGAATCTGCAGCAGCAAGGAGAGCGCTGGAAAAGCTTTGCCGTGGCCTATGTGGCCCAGCTCTCCAACACTGGCTTCCGAAAGATTAGGGAAAAAGGAAATTTCCCAGATGACCAAATCTGGGGCTAAAAAGGACAGTGAATAGACTTTCTCCCACAGAACAAAGCCATAATCTGACCAAGGAAATTCTTTCACTACCAGCTCAGGGAGTTCTTGAAACTTTGATCCAGCATAATTTATTTATAATTCTAATGAATCAATGTTTTTTTAGGCGATGATTTTTATTGTAGTTTCCTATTTCTCTTCCATGACTCTATATCGGGTATGCATAGAGAGAGGTGTTGGAGTTGTAAGAGAAATAAAAGACTATACTTTTAGTTTCCCATATTAGGTATTTTTGGATGATGTATTTTTTTCCTATGTCATTGGCAGTCTGTCAGAAACGGAGAATTTTACTCTGTATTTATTTACCCTACTTCCTTTTAGTAATAGGATCTATTGTTTTTTAGTTGAATACAAGGTATGCAACTAAAGAGAATACATTTCTAAGCCTCCTTTGCAAAATGGGCTTTGTTGCACAACAAATAGCCCATAGAATAAGTGAAAAAAATTTATGAACTTTTGAGTCATATATTTTTTAAAAAATTGCATGCCTTTTCTTTAGTTGTGCTGGCTATCAAGTAGTAAAAGCTTAGACAGACACCACAGACACAGAGATGAATCTCACTTATTGAGAGTCACAGGTTTGTGTCACCAGTTGGTTTTCTAGATGACTTCATGACAAAGAGCCCATCTATGTGCACTGGCCTTATATACAGACAGTAATATGCTATCATCTTTGTTCAACTACTACAATATTGGTTTTCTTTTTTTTTTTTACTTGTTCTTAGGTCTATAGCTTAATTTCTACATTTACCCTAGGATTACAATGACATTATTAATATTGTCCTTAGAAATAAATAGAAGTTTAAGGTATGTTAAGATTATAGTTTAAGTTCAATTTTCAGGATGCTGAATATTGGAATTAATCTGGGCCTATGGGTCATAACGGCTGGGAAAATTTACTCATTTCTACTTTTAATTTGATGCCAAAATTGCCCTCCGTCACCTCTGTCTACATAACTAGGCAAAATATTCTCTAATAGGTATTTTCACTTCTTCTACATTTCTTAGTGTTTTCTTACTCTGTTTTCTAATATAGAAGAGTTTTTATATCTCCATTTACCCCATGACTAAACATACTTTATATTTCATATGTGCCTCAAAAACCAAGTTTTCAGATTTAGCAGTTAAATTAGCCACTCGTTAAATGATATCTGATTTAATAAGAAAATGCTTGTTTGAGACCTGGCCTCAATTTGTAGCTCTCATTCGAACAGATGTGTGTGTGTCTCTTGTGCATCCATATGCACAGACACACCCTCTTTGGGTTTAATGGCTTTCTTTTAACTCTACAGGTTTAATAAGAATTAAGTTTTTAATAAACCTGTGTACAGGTTTATTTCTCATCTTCCTTACTTAGAAGAAATTTCCTCTTAGCAGAGGTTTGATGGTACTCATGAGTTCTTAAATGTAATTTTCTTTCTCAGATTATTTGGGCATTTTCATTGTTTAATAGTTCATCAGCTTCTACCCCACCCTTCCTCAAAAATTAGGGTTTGGTCTTGTTTCCGTGTTTCAAGTAGTGAAACAATAACAAAGCTAGACCAAAAGAAAAAGGAGCAGAGATTCAACTTATTTACCTCACTTTAATAGGCAACCACTTCCTAGGAATCACAATGGTGAAGTTCAAATGATATCTTTAAGAGAGTAAGTAAATGCATGACAGAACTAAAGTGAATTGCATTGTTGTGCTGATGTTAAGAATTGCTTATGGTTCATCACTTGGTCATTGCCTGGGTCTTGATACAGGGATGGATTTTAACAAAAGCCAAGTAGAGGTGTGAAGGCAATAAGCTGACTTAAGGGCTGTGGACAGGAAGCGGTAGGAGGGAACACTTTGTCAACTACACGTTGCTGAGGGCATCCACTCCAGGAAGGACTTTACCCTCCAGAAGCTCTAGACTGGCACCTCCTCCAGTGCTCACGTGGCTGACTTTATCTTCAGTGTTCCATTTGGCACAGCAAGTGGCAGTGTCTCCACCTCCTATAATGGTGATACAGCCCCTGGAAGTGGCTTTCACAATTTCATCCATAAGGGCTTTGGTTCCCTTAGCAAAGGCATCCCATTCAAATACCCCTACAGGTCCATTCCACACAATTAGCTTGGCTTGGGCCACTACTTGAGCATACTTCTTGTTGGTCTCAGGACCACAGTCCAAACCCATCCAGCCAGCAGGTATGCCTGATGCTACTGTGGCTTGGCCAACCTTAGCATTCTCATCAAACTTGTCAGCAGTGACAAAGTCAACAGGGAAGGTAATGTTCACACCATTCTTACTGGCTTTGGCCATGATTTCATTCACAATCTTGGCTCCATCTTCATCAAACAGGGAAGCACCAATCTCCATGTTGTTTAGTACCTTAAGGAAGGTGTAAGCCATTCCACCTCCAATAATCATCTGATTGACTTTGTCCAGCATATTTTTAATAAGTTGGATCTTGTCTGCCACTTTGGCTCCACCAAGTATAGCCAGAAAGGGTCTCTCTGGGTTTTCCAAGGCTTTTGCAAAGTAATCCAGTTCTTTCTTCATCAAGAATCCAGATGCTTTCTGAGGCAGATTCACTCCCACCATGGAACTGTGGGCCCGGTGAGCAGTGCCAAAGGCGTCATTGACATAGACATCCCCTAGCTTTGAGAGTGATTCTCGGAAGGCTTTTGTTTTTTCTGGCTCAGCTTTAAGTTTATTTCCAGAAGGATCTTGGCCCTTCCCTTCTTCTTCCACATGAAAGCGTAAATTCTCCAGCAAGATAACTGAACCAGGAGCTGCGTTTGCACAGGCTTTTTCTACTTCTGGGCCCACACAGTCTTTCAGGAACAGAACATCCTTACCCAGCAAGGATTTGAGCTCGGCAGCAACAGGCTCCAAGGAGTACTTATCAGGCATGGGAACACCGTCAGGTCGACCCAGATGACTCATAAGAACTACTGACTTGGCTCCTTTATCGAGGCAGTACTTGATGCTTGGGATTGAAGCCTTGATTCTCTGGTTGTTTGTAATCTGGTTCTTCTTCATGGGAACGTTGAAGTCTACTCTCATGATGACTCGTTTACCTTTAACATCCAGTTTGTCCAAAGTTAACTTCTTAGAAAGAGACATCTTGACGATACAAACACAAGGCTGAAGAACCACTTTACTGCTGCAGGGAGCCTTGGGATGGTGGTGTTTCCAATGGCCCTCCCCTTGGCCCGCCTGTTTCTTTTCTGTACTAAGTCTCCCAAGCAGCAGTGATGATTGGACTGGGGAAAGGAAACCTGGTACTGTGATTGGTTAATGGTCCTGTCAATCTGGACTTAGAGTACGTTGCTTGGCGCGGATTCAAACAGCTCAACCGTCACCGCTGAGGGTGAGTCTGGAGTATTGGCACCTGGCCTGGGTGACAGACAGTTGGGGAGGGAAAGAAATCCTGGGTTAATGAAAGTCTTGAAGTCCAGACCTCCTGCTGGTCCTCATTTTCCACATCCCCTTTTGACAATTTGCTTACTTTTTGTTTTTTTTAAAGCGTAACTCTCACGCATTTCAAATACTAATTATATTGAGGTGCAAAATCCAACGTATACAAAACCCAGGAAAGGGAATTTGAAATGGGTGTATGAAATCTTGTTTATTCAAGACGACATAGTATGCTTCTATCTTTCCCTTGTTTTGATAAGTATTTCTGTGAAGAGCAGGGGCTGGTGTTAGCCTTTGGCTTTCTGTACTTTCTACGGAGGGGGTTGGGAGTATAGCTCCATTGTCACGCTTTGTCATCCTCAGGCTAACGTGAGGGGCAGAATGGCGGCTTCTCCAGGGAAAGCCCATCAGATCAGAGCACAGAGGGTATCGTGAAACACTGAGGATGATGGGAACATTCTTTCAGGATGCAAAGTTATGATGAAGCTCTTTACATTTTCTCTCTTCTGTTTGATTTACTTCCTGTATAACTTAGAAATTGAGCTGAAAAGAGGAATAGTTTTCATGAGGATGAAAATGTCTGTTTGCATTGAAAATATACGAGAGATTTTATTTTTGGAGAAAATATTTATGGCTGATTGATTTAGTAATGAAAATTGGCTTTGCTATTAGTTAATGTGGCAGTTTCCTTGTGTTGAATAAACCAGCATAAAGACTTCAACAAAAATTATTTGAGGTATCACTCAATAGAATGGCTATAATAACAATAAAAAATACAGGAAAAAGCAACTGTTGACAAGGATGTGGAGAAATTGGGACCTTCATTTATTGCTCGTGGGAATGTAAAATCATGCTGCCCCTTTAGAAAACATACCATATGGCTTCATCTATTACAACATGTTAACATGTTGATAACACTCCCATAGAGAAAGGGTACAGGAAGGGGAGGGGAAAAGTTGTAGCCTACATTAGGTCTACGGAAAGGAAAAGGAAAGAGAGAATATCCAGGTCTGTCCAGAAGCTATCTAGCCACGTATTATGAAAAATGGGGACATTTATTGAAGAAGATATAAGATACAAGAAACATTGTACACAGGACAACAAATCTAAGTACATTTAACTGAATCTTATTGATGGTCTGAGATCTCTTCTCTGTTAAAGGTGATTTTAGTTTTTGGAAAAATCAGAAGTTGCAGGGTGCCAAATCTGGACTCTAGGGTAGTGCTGAGCCACCTGGGTGGGTAATTTGATGTTTTGCCAAAAAACTCTGCAGGAGACGTGAGGCACGAGCAGGCTCATTGTTGTGATGAAGCTGCCAATTGCTAGTTGCCCGTAGCTGTAGCAACTTTCATCATATTGCATCTCTCAACTGATGGAGAACACTGAGGTAGTACTCCTTATTAATTGTTTGGCCTGGAGGGGTGTACTCGTGATGGACAACACCTTCCCAATCAAAAACACAGTTAACATGGTCTTGATCTTGTTGCAACTTTGCCATGCCTTCTTTGGGCATGGAGAACCAGGTGACTTCCATTGGAACAACTGGGCCTTCTGTTTCCAGATCATAGCCATAGACTCACGATTCACTTCCTGCTATAACTTTCTCGGGAAATCTGGGTCATTGGTAACAGTTTGAATCTAGTCATTAGCAACTGCAGCACAATGTTCCATCTGCTCTGGTAGCAGAAGCCACAGAACAAATGTGCCATGAGACATTTTATGCAAAGGTCCTACGTCAAAATCTCAGATACAGTAGTTTTGGAATCCCCAGGTCAGCTTCTAGTTCTCACGCTTTCAGTTGCTGATCTATGTTGATTGCAGCCCATACCCATTCAACATTCTCAGGTGTTCTGCTTGTTGCAGGTCGTCCATAATGTGTATCACTTTCAACAGACTCTTGACCATCTTTGAAGCCTTTGTGACACACTTCTTTTGAGCTACACTCATTGCATCATCCCAAAAAGCCTTCTGAATCATTCAAATAGTTTCCATGGAGGAATGTTCAAGCTTAATGCAAAATATGATGCAGATGCATTGCTCTACTCATTCAGTCATTTTAAGTGCAATGGCCACACAGTACACGTGCTCACTCAATGGAGTCTACTGCCCCCACTTAGTAAAGTCATCATTGTTCACGCACGTGCACTCCAGTCCACTCTCCTTGGCTGCCAGGTTACATCCATGTTGCACAAATCACTCTCATATATTAGCAATGGCTGTATGTTTTCTGGACAGACCTCAGAGTATATGCCTTTGTGCTTCCAGCATCAAATAGGAAAGTTGAGAAGAGTTATTATATGAATTCATTACAAAAGACAAGAATACTTAATTCTGATAAGCTAACTTAATACACATATCCTTTAAGGGTATATATATTCTAAAAAAATAGCGAGACATCACTAGGTTTTTTTGTGTTTTTTTTTTTAAATATATAATATGGAGGACACCTAAGCAATGGATAGTAATTCTCTGTCCCTCATCTAACCCTGGAGTTGCCAGCAGTGAGACAGGGTAGTACGGTTCCTTTCAGTAACTACTAAAGCCTGTAGGATGTTGATTGACCCTAATATGGATTAGTTCTTGCCTTTTCTGGGCAGCAGAGAGACGCGGCCTTTAGCGGAAGTTCAAAGTCCAGGGAGAGAGTTTAGGTTGCTGTACAGGATGTTTGTTGATCTTTTCCTCCCTCCCACGTGTTTTGCAGAGATCAAGCTATTGAATGTGATCAGGATGGGTTAACAGAGCAGCAGTTGGAAGCAGTTTACAGTATCTTGTGAATGTTGATGGTTGTATGATTACCAAGCTTGAAATAAATGATTCAGTATTTTCCCTATGCTTTTCAGTGTCCTTTTGCAATTGTCTGGCCTGAAGAGTTTTGTTTTTTTGCTCATGTTATGCTTTGATGATGTCTACAAAGGAAAGTTTAATTCCCTGTTGCTTATAAAAACACCACCTAATCTTCAGCATCCAAAGATGCATTCTGAAATCCTGTAATGGACACTTTTTCCTGCTATGTGTTTTTAAGGCAGGAAATGGGGGAGTGGAAAGCTCATATATATGCTTATATATAACTAGTAAATTTGAGAAATTAAAAAAAACTTGACACATGACATATGCTATACAATATAGGGAAATTCTTTTGTGCAAAGAGTTTTGGAGAATACCTAAAACATTTTAATTTTATTCACTTTGGCTGCTGAAAATTAATCTTCAATAACAATAAGCTAAAATTCCTAAAAATCTGTAGACATGTAAGTTACATTAGTACTTTTTATATTGTGTTATAATAAAAGCATTTTTTATATTTACTTGTGTAGAAAGTGCTGATGGCTTTCCTGGAAACTAGCAGTGGCCATCTAATTTATATGGTCAACATGTTGCCTTAAATTGGGCTAATTTTGGGCACCTAAAGTTTCTCTGGACAAAAGGCAAAGTTGCAGAGACCTCATTTCTCAACTGTACTGTGTTCCATACTGGTGATACTATGATTAGCTGAGATACTACAAAGAGGAAAACCTTTGAGCTTTCTAGCTGCCCATGTATTCATCCTCACATCACTCCACACATTTATAATTTTGAGAACTTTGATTCTTTTTTCTACTGACCACAATATGGATTCTGAAAATTTGAATATCTGAATTAAAAAACATATATATGATTTTATACATATAATTTATATTTTATATGATTTATATGATTTCATATATGTAGTTTATATATAATTTATATGCTTTATATACTACTTTATATATGATTTTTATATGTCATACATTATATATGAATATATATACACAACCATGTGTTGTCCCTTTCATTGTCTATATGGTTACCAGTGCAAATACAGACTAGATGACTTCACCTACCTTTGCTTTATCATTCTTCAAGATCTTTGAGCACCAAGTTGCATCATATAGACATATATCTACTTGGAACTTCCTACTCCTTTGCATTGTCCTCTGCGAGTTCACACTGCTTTGAAAACGTTGTGGCTTTCTGTGTACCATCTTAAATTCTGCAGAGTAAAAACCAAGAATATGACAAAATTTCCGTGATAAAATTCTAGTTTATATTTTTTAAACTCCAAGGCTAGCAATATCCTCAATGGTTTGGGCTAAAAATTAAAAATGAGGTGATTCTTAAATATTCTGGTTGGAAGAGTAAGAAAAATGTTAAAAAATCAAAATTTAGTGAAACCATTCAGATGTTGCTGTTCTTTCAGAGGTCATACAGAGTTGAGCGAAATGTGGGCAGTAAATAAGACCAGGTCAGAAGTTCATCCCAGCCATTTATTAGTAGTTTTATCTGGGACATATTATTTAATCTCTGAGATCAGTTTAAAACCGAGATCAGTTTTTGCATTTATTGAGTGTGACCTATCATTTATTCCCCAAGTTTGTTCCAAAGATTTAATGGGCTACCCCATGCAATACAATTGTGAATGCTAAATCTTGTATTATGTGGACAATTAAATGACAGCTTTTATTAGAAGCAAGTATAGTGTCAGGCATCTCAATTAAAAGTGGTGAAAAATTAATAGCAAACTCAACCTCTACCAGGATCTGTTACAAATTGTGCATATGTTTTCACTTTATCCTCCTGGAAACTCTATGAGGGAGGTCCTATAATTATCTCCATTTGCAAATGAGGAAACTGAGGCACAGGCATTATCAAGTGGATGTCAGCTGTTCCACAAGTAAGATGAAAGGCAGAACTCGTTACTGAATAGTCCCTTGGCCTGCTTTCACCCTCTCATTGTGTGCGTTCACCTGAAGACCTGCCACTGTATCTGTGTGCAACGCATTGCCACAAAACATGGAATTTGTTTTTATGAAGAATCATTTACCTGTTCTTCAGAACAATTTTGGAATACAAACTAGCTTAGATTTTGAGCATTTTCTCTGGCATCCAAAGAAATTTAACATCGTATGTAGTATGTATATGCTGCCATCTTTGGGTGGGTTTCCAGAATTACCCTTGATGTTCAGAAAGTTATTGATGGGATTAAGTAACTCATTAGCCTGGCACAGAGTATGAACAAGGTTTGTGGGGTTTAATTTATTTATAGAATTAAAGACATGACTTTTATGGCTTGATCAAACTGGATGGATAGATATTACAGAACACATAGCACCAAAGTATAAGGTCTCCAGTCATGAGGATATCATTGCACTCGTTAGTAAAGAAATCTTGCCTATTGGAACCAGGTTACTGAATCATTAGGACTGAGCCTTGACTTCCTAACTCACAGGCAGTTGTTTGCAGTGGATGTCGTGACGCACTACCCGGGTCCCTTTCTGCACCGCAAACTTATTCCTCTGCAGCCAGAGTCCTTCCCCCGCAGCTCTACCACCTGCCCTCTCTAAAAATTGCCCTTGTCCGTAACCATTGTCCCTTCTCTGGGGCAGCCTACATACAAGAACTGACATGTGTAGTTAGGAACTGCAAATGCCAGGCTACTGCTCTCCACCTTGACAACTTAGAACAACCATCCCAATTTGATAGCTCCCATGGGTTTAGCTGGGGCCTCCCTCATGACGACATTACAACCCAGCTTCTGCATGTGTCCAATCCTGCTTCTTTCCCTGTCTCCACAGATGGGTGTAAATCTGGAGATTTACCCCAATAATCATTTCACATGGGGACCTCCATATCCTAGTGTGCTTATCTACCTGCAACACTCATATACAGTTTGCAATTCAGGCCCCTTGGAGGAGAATCTCTAGGATATTACCTCTGGCTAATGTTGAAGAGACACTCTTGTTTTTGTGGTACATTCCTGGTAAAAACCACAAGTGAGTATTCAAAGATTTTGCATCAAACCTATGAATACTGGCTTGAACAAATGATTCTACTTAATCAGGTTTTTACACACTGGCATTTTTTTGTTTGTTTTTGGAAGAATTCTTTGCCTGGAAGTTGTGTTTGCCTCTTCAGTCCTATCCCCGTTCTTTAAATGCATTGCTGTTCACTCTATCAGTTGCTTCTCACACATGTCCTGCGCACTTTTCAAAGGAACGACTCAAGTCCCATATTCCCCTGAAATGTTACGTTTACTGGTACACTTATTTTACCACCTTGTTGCTCACACATTTGTATCTTAGCACGTTCTTTTACGGAAAGTAGTCTGTTCACATACCAGGTTTATATAGGAAATAAATTTCTCTTCCCTTTTATAGGGTATAAGAGAACTAGAAAATAGATTTGTCAATATTTTTTTGCCTGGCTTAGAATCTGGACATCTTTATTCTCAGAAGAATGTCTTAGCCTCTGGGCTGTTGCCTAAGAAAAACAGCTGTACGATGCCTCAGTGACTTGTCAAACAAGGTGTGCCATACGGAGGATACTGACTGGCAGCATCAGCATGGGCAGGAGCTCGGCCTGGTCTCCACCCCAGACCTCCCCAATCAGGAGCTCAGAGAGGGGGGCCCAGGAGCCTGGGTGCTCCCAGTTCTTCAGGTGCTCCCGGAACACACTCAGCTTTGAGAAGCACTGTCCTGGGGCACACTGTGAATGAAGCCAGCCTGTCTGGGTTGGGATTGTTGCTCTGTCATTTATTTACTCACTGCACAATTTTGAGAAAGTTATCTCCTCTGGGCCTCTCTTTCTTCTGCTTCTATGTCACAGGTTTGCTTGTGAAGACCAAGCTTTTAGTATATTGAAAGTGAATGGAACTTAGTAAAACCTCAGTAAATACTCTTGCTATTATTTTCATCACTGTTGTTGTTGTTTAATTAATCTTACCACCTTCAGCATATTGTTGCCTGAGAGAATTATTTCTTTCTTGACAATGTTATGTAAGGTAGCAATTTCTTTTTAGACAGGAAGGGATTTGGTGAAGAATGTATTATATGGGACACTGGTTAATTTTGCCTGTTACCAGAAAATTGTTGATTAATCTTTTTTCTTCTTTTTTTAAAAAAATCCTTGCTCAATAATACTTTCATTGATTTTTAGAGAGAGAGGGAGGGAGAAATAAAGAGAGACAGAGAGAAACATCAGCGGGTTGCCTCCGGTATGTGCCCTGCCTGGGATCAGACTTGGAACCTAGGTATGCACCTTGCTCAGGAATGGAACCTGCAGCCTTTGGTGTATAGGGCGATCCTCCAAACGGGCCACCTGGCTAGGGCTGATCTTACTCTTTAGGTAAAATGTCTCAAATTAAATACAGTATATGTAGATCTATAGGTGATATTAATTTAGGTTACAGTGAACACAGTAATGTATGATTTCTCAGTGTATTAATTTGCATTTCTCCTGTTCTAGTGCTGAGGGCTTCTGAATGCCAGTCTGACACTGTGTGCATCTGCAGGGCAGTGCAATGGGTATTCTCCAGCTTGGATTTTCAAATTTATACCTTGCATGTGTAAAAATTTATACTTTGAACCATTTTTATTGGGCAATATGAACTGTAGTGGAAGATGGCTTAATAATGCACTTTTTAATGACCTTCTTTGGCTTATTTTTTGACCTTGGCAGATGTTTCCTTCCTTTTGCAAATAAACTTGCACTTCAGTCCTTATGTAAAGGTTTCTGTGTGCCAACATCCATGTTAAGAGATTAATTATAAGTGCAAAGTTTCAAATGTCTTTAATTCAGAATCTATGTCTTTGTTTCATTCATATGATTTTTTCATCCTTATAAAACAAATACCAAAGTAAAATGAAGAAAATCCAAACTCAGATTTCAATCTAGAAAGTGTCTTGTTCTTTTGATCGGTCTACCTCTTGTCCTGCCAGTTACTAAGAAAAAACATAAATCACTAAATACTTTAGGCTAGCACTGGTTGTTATAAATAGCTATGTGTGTGTTATAATTTTAGTGGTACCTGTTTCTTCCCCCAACTACCACAGGATTTTCAGCAGTTTCTGAATGGACAAGATTCAACACCATGCTGCTCAAATATAGAAATAGTTATTGTCACTTACTTCATATAAACAGTGTCAGGGATGGGAAGAAAGTAAGCATTTGGAATGCAGAAGACTTCTCTAGAAACTCTCTCCTGTGGACATCGTTTCTTCAAAAGCACACTCAATCATGGTGCTATTTTTCTGTCATAACGCAGGTGGCGCTGGTCTGGACCTGACAAAAAGTTGGGGACCCACAAGAATCCCCCTACCTTTTCCAGATTATCGCTCTCCTTCCTCCTCTGAAAAATTCTGCTTCAAGGAAACTCCTGATATTTAATGCCCAGCCTATAATGGCTTTCATGTTATTTTCTGTTTCACAAAAATTGCATCTCCCGAAACAAATTCAACTTGTCCATCCTGAATTCCACAGTCAACTTGAGGGCCTTTAACATGTGCTTTAATGACCCCAACCTTCTGAAGTCTCACACCCTTGAACTCTTGCATCAAACCTCCTCTTCTAACCCTCCTTAGCTCTCCCGCTCGTGTGGTCTCATCCTGCATGTTATGATTACTCTGAAATCTCGTACCTATAAATCGCTAGGTCTTGTACCACCAGGATCTCTGTTTTTTCAGATGGTCAAAGCTACCTTGTCTGCCTGTTCTTGTTCTTCAGTATAACCTAGCCCTCTAGCTCACCCTGCATTCTCTCTATTTTTCAACTCTCTCTTGCTCATTTTTTTCCTAACCATATCCTGTCACTTTAAAAACTTTTTTTTTTTTGCCAAAATTACGACAAATTTGTCTTCCCATCTCCTCCATCCAGTGACATCTCATCATCGTTTATTGCAAAGTGGGAAGACCCCAGTTTCACCCTGGAACAGTGAGATGTGCAGAGATTTGGGGGGGAAAGAACCAAGAGCTCCTGTTCCAGTTTTACGGTAAGACCTTGGTTACACGAAATCAAAGTACGGGTGCAAGTTTCCTCGCAGGTCAGGGAAGCAGGTGTTGTACAGGTGCTGAACTGGATTTTGAGGCTAAGTGACTGAGATTCAAATCCCGTCTCTATCCCTTGTTCTGCAGGATTTTATTTAGCAGTTTGCTTATGTCTTGAAATTTCATTTTCTCATCTGTAAAATGTGATATTATAATAATACTGTCCTTTACATTGTAGGTGTTTAGTCTGAATTAAATAATGAAATATATCAGAGTTTGGACAACAGAATATTTTCATTATATATGATTTCTCCAACTTCCTCTGACCATTCCTCCCCCTACCATAAACCTCGATAGGTTTTTATACAGTTAGTGGAAGAAATTTTGTCCAGATTTCTTTTTCTTTTCTTTTTTTTTTTTTCCTGTTTTTAATCAGAGTACTTTGCTGTGACTCCTTTTGATGAAATGTCTTGACTGCCCCTTACACAGGAAGGCTTTTATTGCTGCCAGTCTCTCCTGTACGATATGGCTTTTAATTATCTGCTGTTTAACAAAGGTAAGCCTTCATCAAAACTACTGCTCTGTGTGTGCCTACAAATATTTAATGCAGCAGGGTTCTCCTCTCATTATTTCTAACAAGTGCACATTTTCTACAAGAGATGCTGTTGAACTCAGTACCTAGCATATAATTATAAGAAAACATCAGGGAATGGCTTTATCACATTGAATTTGGGAATTAGTTATTGGATATGACTCCAAAAACATATGCAATACAAGAAAATAAAAACAAATTGATCTACAACAAAAATTTAAAAATTGCCCCGGCCAGCATACCTCAGTTGGTTGGAGTGTTGTCCTGTGAACCAATAGGTCGCAGGTTCAATTTCCAGTCAGGGCACATACCAGGTGGTGGGTTCGATCCTCAGTTGGGGTGCATGAGAAGAGAGCCACTTGATGTTTCTCTCTCATGTTGATGTTTTTCTCTCTCTCCATTTCTCTCTCTCTTAAAGCAATGAAAAAATGTCCTCAGGTCAGGATAAAAAAATTAAATTAAAAATTTTTCAAAAATTGTGAATCAGAGGACATGATTGATTTAAAAGGAAAGCCATGGGATGGGAGAAAATATTTGCCAATGATAATAGTGACAAGGAATTAATATCCTATATATATGAGGTCTATCCAAAATAGTCCTGACATTGTTGATGTAAGAGAATAGTTTCCATGACATCAATGTGACCTGGCAGCCAAGGAGAGTGGACTGGAATGCGCATGTGTGAACAATGATTACTTCACTGTTCTAGTCAGTAGAGGAGGTAGACACCATTGAGTGAGCACATGTACTGTGTGGTCATAACATTCAAAATGACTGAGTGAGTACAGCAACGAATCTGCATCAAATTTTCTGTTAAGCTTGAACATTCCTCCATGAAAACTATTTGGATGATTCAGCAGGCCGCAGCTATGGGCAACTGGTGATTGGCAGCTTAATCACAACAACACACCCACACATGCATTACCTGTACTGCAGAGATTTTGGTGCAACATCAAATCACCTAGGTGACTCAGCCCCCCTACAGCCCAGATACAGCGCCCTGTGACTTTTGGCTTTTCCCAAAACTAAAATCACCTTTGAAAGGGAAGTGATTTCAGACTATTGATGAGATTCAGGAAAATACAATGAAGCAGCTGATGGTACTGGGAGAACCGTGTGAGGTCCCAAGGTGCCTATTTTGAAAGGGACTGAGGTGTCATGGTCCTATGTGCAATGTTTCTTGTGTCTTGTACCTTCAATAAATGTCTCTAGTTTTCATATCCAAAAGGAAGGAAATTCTGACATATGTTGATTCTTAATCAACATATGTCAATCATCATGAATGATTCTTAAAGATATTTTAAGTGAAATGAATTTGCCACAAAAAGGCAATTATTGAATAACTTTATTTATCTGAAGTACATAGAATGGTCAGTCATGGAGACCGACTGGAATGGCAGTTGCCAGGGACTGGGAGAAAGACTATTATGCAGTTACTGTTTAATAGGTACAGAGTTTTAGATCTGGAAGATGAAAATTCTGGAGATGTTTGGTGGTAATGATTGTCCCAAAATATGAATATACTTAATTGTGCACAATATTTTTTTATTTTATTGATCTTAGATAGAGGAAGGGAAAGAGAGAGAGAAACACCAGTTTGTTGTTCTACTTACTCATGTGTTCATTGTTTGCTTCTTGTGTTTGCCCTGAGCAGTGATTGAATGCACAACTTTGATGTAATGGCACCATGCTCTAACAAACTGTACACTTAATATTTTTTAAATATTTTTTCAAATATTACTGTAATTTTTCATTTGTAACTATATTTGTAAGCACCCAACAGCTTCTTTGCCTACAGTGTTAGGCATCTTTGTCTATCTTTCGAGTGCTGTGGCATCCAATTCTAAGGTATTCATCTGGAAGGACATCGCCAGCTAGCCACACAATTCACCCTCTTATTAACTTTCCCTTTGGGAAAAGTGGTTAACCTAGGTAACTGACCTTTCAACTAACTGCCTGTTTTCCCCTTCCCACACTTTAATTCCCACTCATATGTTTTAAATTCACTAATACAGTGTAAACCCATGCAACCACAGGGAATCCCCCTTGATCTCAATAAAGACAGAACCCCAGCTCCATATTCTCTCTTTCTCTCTACCCACTGTCTTGCTTATGACCCTAGTCATTTCCTGCACCCACCAGGACTTGGAGTATAAACCTTGTTTTTTCAAAGTTTCTTGCTAGTTGCTGCTGAGGTTTATCTTGCAATCATCATATGAACCACAGGGGCTGGTGAGCCACAGCATCGGCTCTGGTTAGGGTCCAGATGACTTAATTCAACACTGCCAGGCTACTTAGTAATTGCTGGTGTTTCCTGAGCACAAAGTTGCATCATACAGACATATACTTTTCCACAGTTTGCTACTCCTGTGCATCATCCTCCGTGAGTTCACACTGCTTTGACAGCATTCCAGCAGTTGGTACAGTGACTTCATTCCACCTGTACAGCGGAGGAATGACAACCCAGCACGTGGTCTTATCAAACTTTCATCACAAACTTCCAACTTATATTTCTAAAACTGCCAAACTAGCAATATCCATAATTGTATAAAATAAAAATGTAAAAGAGATTATTCTTAAATATTTTGGTTGGGAAAGGAAGGAAAACACTCCATGTAATGTATCAGCGATTGAATTCACGAAATTGAAATATGGTAGCAGTGTCCAGATGTAGCTGCTCTCTCAGATGTAGTAAAGAGTTGAAGAAAATGCTTCCAGTAAATGAGACCAGGCTTAGAAATCCATCCCAGCCATTTATTGGCAGTTTTATTCGGGACATGTTATTTAATCTTGCATCTAAGTTTCTGCATTTATAAGTGTGACTCATTGTTCACATCCAATGTTGGTTCCAAAGTTTTATTCCATGAAATATAATTATAAATGCTAAATATCATATTGATGGACAACTAATAAATGACTGCTTTGATTAGAAGCAAGTACAGTGTCAGGCATCTCAATTGAAAATGGTGAGTAATAAAAATTAATAGCGAACACAACATGTCAGGATCTGTTATTCATTCTCTGTGTTTTCACTCACTTTACCCTCCCAGAAAATTTACAGGGGCGTTATTATAATTATCTCCATCTGAAAGTGAGGAAATTGAGGCACAGATATGGTATCAGGTAGGTGTCAGCAAGAGCTGTCTACAAATAAGATGAAGGGAGGTATGAGACACAAAATAAACACTCTCATCTTCTCGTGCATGTCCACTTAAAGTGCTGAAGCATACTGACAATAAGGTATAGAGGTGTTTGGGGGGGTTTGTTTTTGGGGTTTTTTTGGTAAATAATTTTAAGACATTGTTCAGAGTTTCTTTTCTTTGGCATCAGAAGTTTAACTATCAGACATATGCTGCCATCTTGTGGTCATTTCCTACAATTATTCTTTCATATGAATGAATTTTCTGAACCATGAGATGAATTAAGTAACAGTCTGGAAAAGAAGCAAAAACATGGTTTTGCAGCTTTTAATTACCTCATGCCAAAGACATATTTCTATCAAAACTATATGTAAGTGAAGGAATACAACTGACAGAACATACCTAATCAAATTATAGGATCTCGTGACAAAGGGAATACTAATGCACTCACTAATATGGAAATCTTGCCTGTTACAACCAGGCTACCAAGTGCTTAGAACTGAAATTTAACTGTCTCTTTCTCTCAAAGACTGCTGCATCCAAGTGTGCTGTGATACATTACAGAGGTCCCTTTCTGCACTTATCCCCCTAGCTGCCAGAAGTCCTGCCCATAAACAACTCTCTGATCTAAAAAAAATGTCTAATCCATGGCCATAAACTCTTCTCTAGTGCAGCTCGCATCCAGTTTCTGATAGACGTGGGAATTGTGAATGCCAGGATACATATATGTGTGTGTACATATGTAGTGTCCAGAAGCGATCCAGCCATGTCTGCCTTGTGGTATTTTCCTGAATCTCATCAATAGTTTGAAATCTCTTCCCTTTCAAAGATGATTTTATTTTGGGGAAAAGCCAGAAGTCACAGGATGCTACATCTGGGTCATAGGGAGCTGAGTCACCTGGGTGATTAGATGTTTCACCCAAAAAATTCTGCACTGGAGGTAATGCATGTGTGGGTGTGTTGTTGTAATGAAGCAGCCAATCACTAGATGCCCATAGTTGCGGCCTTCTGAATCATCCAAATAGTTTTCATGGAGGAATGTTCAAGCTTAACACAGAATTTGATGCAGATTCATTACTCTATTCACTCAGTCATTTTGAGTGCAATGGCCACACAGTGCACATGCTCACTCGATGCATCTACTTCCCCACTGACTAGTACAGTGAAGTCGTCATTGTTCACATGTGTGCATTCCAGCCCACTCTCCTTGGCTTCCAGGTTACATCAGTGTCATGCAAACTGCTCTGATTATCATAAGAATAGCTGGATTTTCTGCATATATTTATATATAATATTTTCAGTTTTATTGAGACACAATTGACATACTCTTCTGTATATATTGAAATGTATATAATGGCTTGACATACATATACTGCAGAGCAATCACCATATGTGTAGTTTACATCAATTCCCTCATATACTTACAATTTTTTTCTTTGTTGTGAGAAACTTAAGATTTATATTCCCAGCAAGTTTCAGATATACCATCAGCAGTGTTAATGATAGTGCTCATGTTGTACACTGCATCCCCAGTACTTATTTATAATTTGAATAAATTTTGACCAACTTCAGCCAATTCCCATCCCATGCCCATGGTAAGTACAGATCTGATCTCTTTTTCTATAAGCTTGGTTTTTGTTTGTTTGCTTAGATTTCACATAGATGTGAGTACAAATAATATTTGTCTTTCTCTATCTGCCTTATTTCACTTAGCTGAATGCCCTTCAGCTCCCTCCATGTTGTCACAATTGACAGGATATACTTCTTTCCTCCGGCTCAATAAATATTCTGCATTTTCTTTACCATTCATCTGTAAATGGACAGAGGTTTCCCCACCCCCGCCCCCCCATGCCTTGGCTATTGTAAATAACTCTGAAATGAACAAGGGAGTGCATATATCTTTTCAAGTTAGTGTTTTTTATTTCTTTGGATAAATATCCAGAATTGAAATTTCTCAATCATATGATAGCTCTATTTTTAATTTTTTGAGGAATCCCCATACTGTTTCCCATAGTGGCTGTATCAGTTTACATTTCCACAAAAAGTGCACTGGTTATCTCTTGTATTTTTTTCTTTTCTTTTTTTCTTTTTTCTGATGTAATCCGTTCTAACAGATGTGAGGTGATATCTCCTTTTGTTTGTGATTTGCGTTTCCCTAATGATTAGTGATGTCAATCACCTTTCCTTACACCTGTTGGTCTTTTGTTTGTCTTCTTTGGAAAACACCAGATTCTCTACTTATTTTTTAATCAAAAAATGTTTTTGCTATCGCATTGCATAGTTCTTGATACGTTAAAGAATTTTATTATATATTACTTTACGATATATTACTTTATACATTTAAAAGCTTTATTATGTATTTATTATTTATTGAATAGTTCTTTATATATTAAAACCTTATCAGATATATGATTTGCACATATTTTCTGCCTTTAATTTTGTTTATCATTTCTTTTGCTGTGCAGAATTTTTTAACTTGATGTAGTCCCACTTTTTCATTTTTTATTTTGTCGTTTTTACATAAAAAGGTGCCATGTCCAAAAAAGTCATTGTGAAGATCCATGTCAGGAAGATTTTGCCCTGTTTTCTTCTAGGTGCTTTATGGTTTCAGGTACTGCACTGAAGTCTTTAGTCCATTTCAAGGTAATTCTTGTGAGTGGTATGTGGTAGGAGTCAGGTTTCATTCTTTTACATGTAAATAGCCAATTTTCCCAGCACTGTTTACTGAACAGACTGTCCTTATACTCCCTTAATTATGGGTGCAGTCCCCAGAAATAACAAGAACATTGCATTCTGAGATGTTTCTTATAACAACATTTCTTTTCAAAAATTATCCCTTCAATTGTCATTTTGTCAAAACTGTAATTAGGAGCTAAAGAGTTTAAATCACAATAACAATTATATTTCTAATGGTATTTCAATTACTAATATTTTTACAATATGGCTTTAAGAATGTTTTTATTATATGATGAAATAATAAATTTATTAATTACAACTTGAAAGCAAATTCTACATACCTGCATCATTGTCTTTTACACATACCTGGTTGGCTTATTTTCTTATATAAAATATGATTGCAGATTTCACAATTTCAATAGAAAATAAAGGAATGTGACTAGGACTACTAATCACTGAGTTCTATAAAGCAAACCTACTTACCTTTCATCACAGTTATTACATATCCTCCAAGGGTCTGCACAATATAAAACATGTTTTCTCATAAATAACTATGCCCAAAAATTTCCATAGGGTATACAATGTTAATTCATCCACTATAATGTGTTGAATATTACACTACCATAGAGGGATGTAAAATGGGGAAGGAGAGAGTTGTAGTCTGTATCAGGACAAGCTAAAGAAAAACAAACATAAGAATATGTATCTTTGTGTTTCCATTATTAAGTACAGGAACTGAGGAGAGTTATTAGATAAACCACTAAGAAGACAAAGATAATTGATTCTGAGAACTGTTCTGAAAATACTCTTTAAGAATATATACATCCCCCAAAATGGCAAGACAACACAAAATTCTTTATGGAGCAGAAATCTAAACAATAGACACTTTTTCTGTCCCTCATCTACCTCTGGGGGTAATAAAAATGAGACAGGAATTGTAAGAAAGATCTTTTTTGCAAACATAAAATTAATGTAATGTTGATGGTGGGGCCCTTTTGTTTTCCCCGGGACACAAGGACATGGCTTTAGTAGACGATGTCCAAAGCAAAGGACAGGAAATTGGTCCCTGCACAAGATTTCTTTTGCATTTCTTTCTCTCCCTTGTGCCCTGTTGAGATTGGGCCAGTGACTGATAAAAGATGGGTTTAACTAGGGTAGCAGTTGGAAGAGGGGTGAACATTGATGAAATAAGTCCTGAGTAGCTTGGAATTTTGATCTCAGAACTCAGCTAAGTAGCTCTGGCCCTGTAGCTCAGCTGGTTAGAGTATCCTCCCCATATGCCAAGGTTGTAGGTTCCATTTCTGGTCAGGGCACATGCAAGAAGCAACCAATGAATGCATGAATAGGTGAAACAGCAAATCAATGTCTCTCTCTCTCTTTCTCTCACCCTAAAATCAATTTTAAAAAAACTCAGCAAGGTATATATTAAACAAAGAAAACTGTTAAAAACAATAGGAAGAAAACAAATTTGTACCATAATCATGAAGAGAGAGTCCCAGAGATACATTCTAAATACTGATACTCTAACTATGCCAAGAGTAATGTTGGGACAATGGCAGGTTAGACTGGGGAGCCAAAAACCTAGAAAAATAAATATCCTTAGTTCTGGCAGCCTTCAGCCCTAGGTAATCAAAAAGGACACAGCTGCTGGGAGAAAGAGAATTTATGAGATAGAGCAGCAGAGATGGCACCTGAGGACAGGAAATGCCAACTTGTGGGGACAGAAGAGAGGGAGCAGGGGCCCATTAGCTGCTACGTAAAGCCCCTGAGCAATGATGCCTCTTTTCAAACTCCACCAAGCACATCAAGAAAAAACAACAATGTGAAGACAAAGCATTGCTTAATCTTGGCAGACATAACTAACCAAACTAATAAATATATTTGTAAGGAATATTCAATATATCTGCATATCTCCAGTGTTATTACAGAAAAGCAACAATGGAACAACACAGGCCAAAGGAAGCAGGACTATTTGAGAAGTCAGTGCACAGCAAGTATCCTCAGGGAACTGAACATAATGGAGATTTAATGATTATTAAGTGATTATAAATTATAACTACTTAGAGATACTAGAAATTAAAAAATAGTCGAAATGAAAAACTCAAAGGGAAGGATTGCATAGTTAGTGAAATGCAAAATAGGTAAAGAATGAATTAGCAAGAAGAAACATTGATAGAGAAAATCTTTCAGAATGTGTTAGAAAGATACCAAGAGTTAGAATGAGAACAAATTTAAGATATATAAAACTAAAAGAAATTGTAAAGATTCATCAGAGAGATGTCATGAGAGAGAGAAAGCATAAATAAATGTGACAAAATACCTGAGAAAAGGATAATCATATAATAAAAGAACAAAAGATTTCAGATTAAAAGAGTGTATGGTATACCATGCAAAATAGTCATGATTTAAAATACACACACACAGTGAATTTAAATAATATCACAAGCAGAAAAGATATTTAGTTTCTAGGAAGAACATTCAAGGAAAAGATTGACATCCAACTTTTTTAAATAAGCATGGGAAATAAAGCAATAAGAGGAAAATCATTTCAAAATGTGTAAGGAAATTTATTTTGATCAAAAAACTTTACCTTGCACATATAATTTAAATAAATGAGTGAAATAAAAATATTTTAGTAATAAAAAATAAAAACATTTATTTTAATAGAGGTCATCTTTGAAAAAATATCTAGGTAGATTTCTTCTACTAGAAAAAATCATATTTCTGAATAAATCAGTGAGTAATGGAAAGAAAAAAAATCTTAAGAAATTTGTTGCTTAAGTAGGTTTTTAGAATTTCCTTATTACTTTTATAATTTTTATAATTATATTTAAAAATATTATAAAATATGCCTATATGTTGAAAACCTTTTTTGATTGACTTTTTATCTAGCTTCCTTGCTGAAATATCAAATAAATGTAAATATACATTTTAAAATTTTTAATAAAAATATACTGATAACATAAGTGATTGTTTTATTTGAACATAAAAACTCAGTGCCATACGAGACTTCCGGCCAAGATGGAGGTGTGGGTGGACACACTGTACCTTCTCCCACAACCAAAGTTAAGGACAACAAAGATTTAGAAACAAGAAAACAATGAGAACAGAAAATTGAACTGTACAGAAGTCCGACAACCATTCATCCAGACTGGTAAGAGGGGAGGAATCACAGCAGGAAAAAAGTGGAGGTTGGCGGACCCAGGCATGCAGGAGCCCCCAGCGTGCAGGCAGTAGCTAGCAGGCCCCAGGTGCACAGACAGCAGCTGACGGACCCTGGGTGTGGGGTGGCAATAGGCAGACCCTGAGGCCGCGCAAGGTGGCTGGCTGACCAGGTGGTCCCACATTAACTTACAGATAATCCAGATGAAAACAGGGAGCAAGATAGACCTCACAACCCAGGACCCCGGAACCGGGAAATAAAACCTAAAAACACCAATTGAAAACACATGTGGGGGTTGAGGTGCCAGGAGAGACTCCCAGCCTCACAGGAGAGTTCGTTGGAGAGACCTACAGAGTCCTAGAATGCAAACAAGCCCACCCACATGGAAATCAGCACCAGAAGGGCCCAATTTGCTTGGGGGAAGCAGCGGAAGGGACTGAAATCTCAGAGAGAGCTGAGCAAGCACCACTGTTCCCTCTCCGACCCTGCCCCCACATAAAGCGTCACAACCCAGTAACTGGGCTGCCCTGCCCTGGGGAACACCTAAGGTTCTGCCCTTCACTACATTACAGCCGAGACCAGACACCCCCCCCCCCAAAAAAAATGGCTCAAACAGGAGAACAGATCAAAATCCCAGAGCCAATTCATCTAAGCAACCAAGAGATAGCTAACCTATCAGATGCACAGTTCAAAGCACTGGTGATCAAGATGCTCACAGAACTGGTTGATTTTGGTCGCAAATTAGATGAACAAATGAAGGCTACAATAAGTGAAATGAAGGAAAAGTCACAGGGAACCAATAGTGATGGGAGGAAAACTGGGACTCAAATCAATGGAGTGGACCAGAAGGAAGAAAGAAACAACCAAACAGAAAAGAAGGAAGAAACAAGAATTCAAAAAAAAATGAGGAGAGGCTTAGGAACTTCCAGGATATCTTTAAATGTCCCAGCATCTGAATTAGAGGGGTACCAGAAGGGGAAGAAGAAGAGAGACAAGTGGAAAACTTCTTTCAACAAATAATAAAGGAGAATTTCCCCAATATGGCAAAGGAAAAAGAATTCTAGGAAGTCCAGGAGGCTCAGAGAGTCCCAAAGAAGTTGGACCCAAGGAGGCAAACACCAAGGCAAATCATAATTACATTACCCAAGATTAAAGATAAGGAGAGAATCTTAAAAGCAGCAAGAGAGAAGGAGACAGTCACCTACAAAGGATTTCCCATGAGACTGTCAGCTGATTTCTCCAAAGAGACCTTCCAGGCAAGAAGGGGCTGGAAAGAAGTATTCCAAGTCATGAAAGTCAAGGACCTACAACCAAGATTGCTCTATCCCATGAAGCTGTCATTTAGAATGGAAAGGAAGATAAAGTGCTTCTCAGATAAGGTCAAGTTAAAGGAGTTCATCATCACCAAGCCCTTATTATATGAAATGTTAAAGGGACTTATCTAAGAAAAAGAAGATAAAAAATGACAGTAAAAAGACAGCAAACTCACAGACATTAACAGCCACACCTAAAACAAAAGCAAACTGAGCAAACATGGAGAACAGGAGCAGAACCACAGAAATGGAGATCACATGGAGGGTTTGCAACAGGGGAGTGGGAGAAGGAAAGATCGGGAAAAGATACAGAGAATAAGTAGCATTGATGGTGGGTAGAAAGTAGACAGGGGGAGGGCAAGAATAGTATGGGAAATGTAGAAACTAAAGAACTTATGACACATGGACATGAAGTAAAGGGGGGAATGTGGGTGGGGAGGGGGTGTGCAGGGCAGAGGGGAATGAAGGGGGGAAATGGGACAACTGTAATAGCATAATTAATAAAATATATTTAAAAAAATAAGTGCCATACATTGCTTTTATGTTTTAAGTCTTGTTAAACTACTTTATTTTTTAATTTTTGTTTAAATATAGTTGGCACATAATCTTATATTAGTTATATTAATCCAGGTGTACAATATAGTGATTTGACATTTTTATACCCTATAATGTAACCACCCCACTAAATCTAGGAATCATCTGTTACTGTGTAATCCAATCACAAAATTACTGACGATATTCTTTTTCCCTTTTCCGCCCATTTGCCTACCCCTCCATTCTGTTAACCATCTCTTTGGTCTCTTTTTCTATGAGTTTGTTTTTATTTTGTTTTGTTTTGGTTAAACTACTTTCTTAAGTAATACCAGTCATATTTTGAACACATGCAGTTATTGTAGGCATATTTTGGTTTCTTTATATATAATATTTGTTTCAAGATTTTGATATCCTCTGTCAGTGTATCACATCTCTCATTAATTCTAATAGTTAATAAGTGGAAAAGTTGAGAAAGTCAAAGTAAAACCTCTGGCCATTATGAAGAATATTTTAAAGCTCTATTAAATAGCTTTAAAAGTAAACCTGTAGGCCCTGTCCAGGTAACTCAGTTGGTTAAAGCATTGTATTGATACTCCAAGGTTGTGAGTTTAATCCCCAGTCAGGGCACATACAATAATCAACAAATGAATACATAAATAAGTGAAACAACTAATCCATGTTTCTCTCTCTCCCCATCTCTCTCTCCAAAAATCAATAATTTTTTTTTGTAAAAAGTAAATATGTAAAAACAATTCAGTATGCTATGTTCATGGGTGGTATGTGTTGGCAATGAAAGAGGCAAATTCTCAGGTACTCTGTAAATTTAATGCAGTAGTGATCATAATCCAGTAGAGTATATATTTTTAGACAGTGGAAGGATGAATTTGAAAAACAGACTATCATTTTTAATGAAAAATAATAGTTAATCATGATAC